>BPLQ01007738.1:0-33092 GCA_021605075.1 Caerostris darwini | reverse complement strand
AAAACCAATTTCTTTATTAAGTATACTTTTTTTTTTTTATTATTACTTTTCTTTTTTTGGAGGCTGTCTAGATATAGGTATCTGCATGTAAAGAAACGTTGTGGACAAATTAACTGTTTAAAATGCGTCATTATTATTCATTATCCAAAAATAATCTAATGTCCTTCTACTTTTTTTTCACGCAGTGTATATTCTCGAAAAAAATGTGTGATAATTGTTTATTTGCAAATGCAGTTTTAAATTAAGTATGTATTTTTTTATTAAATCATTTCACATATTACTCATTATACTTTCACTTCATTATTTCATATAATACTCATATCGCATGAAAATATAATTACACCTTTTCGATCAAATACAAAAACGAAAAAAATTACGGCAAATAAACATTAAAATTATACAAATTCTTTAATTTAGTTTTTCAATTCACTTTGTAAGTTACACACGGAGCGAAAAAAAATTATTGATATAAAGTTATTAAAATAAAAAAATAGAAACTAATTATAATTTATGTTACCGAGGAAAAATATAAATTATATTTGAATCAAATAATTTCAGTTTTTCATTACAAAAAGTTTAATAAAAAAAAGCCCATCAAAATATCAAGCGATAATTTTTAATTTTATTAGTATTGCAGAATTTTTATTTTTTTAAATTTTTATCAAGAAAGAATGCAGTTCTTTATTACAAATGATAACATATATAGATATATATAAAAATATATATTTCCTTCTCTTTCATTAGATATGAAGAATTTAAATCTGAAATTTTTTTATTTTTTCAAATGAAGAGAAAATATATAAAAAAATATTATCTAAATATACTCAGAATAAAGTTTTTTTCAATAAATAAGGAAAAACTGCAATGATATTAAATCTTTCCTATAAATGAAAAATAAAATTCTAATGATATCTTTATAAAAATATTTTTTTAATCTATTCATTGCAAATAAAAACTTCCTATTACATTTTTAATGCTTTTTGTATATAATATCATCGTATGATTTGAATGAAAAAGTCAGTGACATAAAAAAAATCATTTAGAAGAATGTTTTTACAGTGAGGTAAGTTATGAATAAAAGTAATTAGTATTTTTCGAACTTCATTAAAAAATGTCTGATTATAACACGGATGATTTTATGAATTTTTAATCCATTTAATATGCCGTTTTTAAGTGAAGGTTATTAAAATGATTTCGCAAATTTCAAATCAAACCTTTAATCTCGTATAAATTAAGTAAATATTTTGAATATTGGTATATTTCAATGCAGACTACTGTTGACTTACGTTTAAAAGTTAAATTTAAATTACGTTGCATCCATTACAATAAAAAATCAAAAGACTTTATTTTGATTTTGTGACACGTGTTTTATGTGATATGTATAATTGTCTTTCCGATTGTCTGGTACGAGTTATCTGAGTTTTCCTACATGACACGCAATCTCAATAGTTACTCCTGAAAATATACTCATCCTGATATAATCCTGAAAATATATTACTCCTCATAAACTTCCTAAAAATTTCTATGGGCTAGCAGTGTCATAAACCAAATTTTCAACCACAACTTAGTATTTTAAACATAAAATTTATTGTACAACATAAAAGACATATGTACGTTATTAAAAAGCAATAAATGCATGGAGACATGGAACGACAGCCACACAATAACGAGAATGTATCTCTCTCTCTGGTCCACACCCAAACTGGGACGCTCTCCACAGGTTGTACGACGGAATCCATCTAACAGCAAGTACCCTGATGTTAGCAGTGATCGGCAACAAAAGCACACTAGAAATTTCTGTAGGCGTTTCGGCAATAACTCATGTCATAATTCCTACCCATGTTCGCGCTTCGCCAATCAGTACAGGCTGTGTAACAGTAAGTAGAATTCGGTCTAAATTGGGGAAAAAACTGCTATGTAAATATACACTGAAGTGACAAAGTCATGGGATACCCTTATATCGTGTCGGCCCTCCTTTCGCCCGGCGAAGTGCAGCAACTCGACGTGGCATGGACTCAACAAGTCGTTGGAAGTCTTGTGCAGGAATATTGAGCCATGCTGTCTCGATAGACGTCCATAATTGTGAAAGCGTTGATGGTGCAGGATTTTGGGCACGAACAGACCTCTCGATGATGTCCCATAAATGCTCGATGGGATTCATGTCGGGCGATCTAGGTGGCCAGATCATTCTTTGGAATTGTCAAAAAGTTGTGGCCCGGTGACATGGCGCATTGTCATCCATAAAATCCCATCGTTGTTTGGGTACATGAAGTCCATGAATGACTACAAGTGATCTCAAGTAGCTGAATATAAGCATTTCCAGTCAATGTTCGGTCCAGTCGCACCAGAGGACCAAGTCCATGCCATGAAAAACAGCCCACACCATTACGGAGCCACCACCAGCTTGAACAGTGCCTTGCTGACAGTTTGGGTCCATGGCTTCGTGGGCTTCCATGGCTTGACCCATGCGTCTAGCTCCAACTAACATTTCGCGTTCAAAGTCTGTTAATTCCCGTCGTGCGGTCATCATCACGTCAAAACCTCTTCACATGAATAACTTGAACAGAAATGAAAGCTCTGCAAACTGCGCATTTATACCTGTTCTACGCGATGCTACTGCCATCTGAAAATTTGCATATTGCTATCCAATGACTTTTGTCACTTCAGTGTAACTAAAAAAAATTCAATATTAGCATAATTTATTCCACTAACTACATTACCATTGAGTTTAAATTATTAATAATTATAACATTTATAACTCTAATAGATATATTAGCTATACCGTAGAAGAGCATGAGATAAACTGATAGCTCTATTTATGACATGAATTACATTCACGAAAATTTAGTAGATTGATAATATATCTATGATAGAAGCTTTCAATAAATACATTATTTTCAACATACAAAAGTTGAGTGATGCAATCATTAATGATATGTTGTAGAAACTATTGAAAAAATTGGAAGGACATTTATGGACTTTCACTTCTATAAATGCTTACATAAATTATAGTCTACCAAGTGCTAGAAAAGAACCCTGTTCTGTCGAGTGAAGACCTCTGGCGCCCTGTGCCATAGTGTCCGGGTCCCGATTGTGCCATGGAGGTTTATACACTGCGTAAAAAAAATAGAAGGACAGTGTTTTTTTGCCAATTAATATCTCTTATTTTCTCCTAACTACCAGATATTTATGCAGATTTAGTTTAATGACCCTTTTTTTCATTTTAGGCAAAAATTAAACATCTACCACTAATATTAATAACAAAATTAGTATATATAATTTCCGATGCGTAAAAAAAGTAGAAGGACACTTGCTAATATATTTAATTTAGTGAGTTGTTCTTTTAGTTAAATAGTGATTTTGTACTTTGTTTTATCCTTTTCTGTCAAAAAAATCTAATTTGTTTAAAAGTTACGCTGTTTCTCCGTTCTGAGAAATGCCTAAAGGAATACCTTCGAACGATTTTCAAAAAGGCCAAATTTCCGCATATAAAAATGATGGTAAAAGTGTCAGAGAGATTGCTCGATTGTTGCAGATGAGCCCCAATACAGTTTCAAACTTTATCAGAAATCCTTATAAAAATGGAAAGAAAAAGAAGACTGGTAGACCGAAAAAGTTAACACCACGTGATGAAAGAAAATTTGTTCGTGTGCTTAAGAAGAACAAAGGAAGTGTTTCAAAGGCAAGAAATCAAGCAGGACTTAGATCATGTGACGAAACAAACAGTTTACAACTATATTAAAAGATCTAAAAAATTCATTTTCAAAAAACGGAAACATCATCCTAAGTGGACACAAGCTCACATTGATAACTGTTTAGCGTGGCCTGGAGCGTGTTTTAGGAGCACCTGTCCTGGACTACAGAATGGACTTCTGTGAAATTTTCCGATGAAAAGAAATTTAACTTAGACGGTCCAGACGGATATCAGCCCTACTGGCATTGTCTGGGGAATGAAGACATACTATTCAACACTACAAATGGGAGGAGGGATTATAATGGTTTGGTTGGCTGTTGGATACGGAGGAAGGACAAGTCTGGTTTTCTTAAATGGTAGTCAAAAACATACAGACTACATTCAAGTGCTGAATCCCGAGCTTCTTCCTTATGGCTCTGACTTGGGGGTGAAGAGTGGAAGTTTCAGCAAGACGGAGCTTCCATTCACACCGCGACTGGAGTCAAAAATTGGTTCCTAACAAATAATGTGGATGTTTTACCATGGCCAGACAAAAGTCCTGACTTTAATATAGTGGAAAACATCTGGGAAATGTTAGTTCGTCGAGTTTATGCTGATGGAAGACAATTTGATTCGCTAACTCAGCTTCGAGAAGCATTGAATGGCTCGTAAGACAATTTTTGTCAAACAAAAGTTCAATCTCTATACAATTCACTTCCAAACAGAATATTTGAAGTTATAAAGGCGAATGGGAAGAACATTCCTTATTAAAATCACTATTTTTTCATTAATTATAATGCTGTCCTTCTACTTTTTTTACAAAGTTTCAAAAAAGAGAAACTATTTTTGTTGCCATTAATATTTTATGTTTGAATATCATAATTTTGATGTTAAAATTGTATTTTTAAAATATTTGTAAAATGTTTCTAATAAAAAATTTTAGTAAAAATAAAATATTTGTCGGTTATTGTTACAAAATCAAGTGTCCTTCTACTTTTTTTACGTAGTGTATTAGTTCAGAATCCACTTTAACCCGTAGGTCCGGTCTAATAGGATTGTAGGGAGTAGAGCTGACAACCTTAGGCCGTAAAATTAAAACTTCTCCTGTTTCGGAATCTCCCAGTAGGCAGACGGTCAAGGTCGAACATGGACTTCAGTGCCAGAGAGTTAGTTAGTTAGTTAGTAAAGCCTTAGACAAACATAAATCAATCCGTTATTCCTTTTACCTTACCTTTCGTAAGAGTACGGCAATCAGTGTTTGCTTATACCTTACAATTTTCTGATTAATACATGATTCTAACCATGATTCATGAAGATAATACACGATTCTAACGATTTTTGCAATGATCACAAAATGGAGATATAGGGATCGACATAACATTGTTAGAATATCTGTTTAAAATCAGTTCTCGTTTGCAGTTAGTAAAAGCTACATATAAATTAAAAAAAAAATCATGTGTATTAGATAGATTGTATTATTGTTAATTTATCTAAATTAAATTTATATTTTATGTATTATTAGGGCATCTCATAAAATATGTAACTCTAAGAAGACCATCAAAACAAACACACATTACTTTTGACATTAAGCTGACATAATATAATATGTTACTCTGCAGTATAATTAACCTGCATGTCAACTACCGGCAAGCGTCCATCAACTCCGAGTCAGTCGGCAAAAATATCAAAGATCTATATTCTGTATCTACGTTGGTTGGGTATTCATAATTTCTTTATATAAATACTTGCTTGTTTTGTAAATGTATTATTTGAAAATGTGTATTTATGTAAATGTAATGTTCATTTTGTAAAGTTAAAGTTAAGCTTAATTAGTGTCTCATATTTTCCGTACCTTAATTACACACTTTTCCAAATATACTATATACAAAAAAATATATATAAAACAAATGATCTAGAAATATACTTACCATTTTTCATGTACTATTGTAATTATGTAATAGCAAAAAAAGGTCGATGGTCTAGGAAGTTTGCCGTCCCCCTGGTCTAATTCGATATTAAGCACTATTAACAGGTACCTTAATCTTACAGGTAGGATATATTTCACTTACTACTTTGCCAAACGAGTTGATTCGATAAGGCTTAAAATGCATTCTATAATGTAGATTAAATCTAGAATTATCTGCAGAAACAATCCGATGTTACACCATATGGGAGAGTAGCCTGATTCGTACTTTTATTTATGTTATTTTAAATTTAAAATATCAATTTAAAGAAATTTATTTAATATTTAATGTCCTTCTATGATATTGCCACTAATTATTATATATTAAGTGATACATAAATAAAACTCTCGGCCAAATAGTAACAAGCACAGCCTATAGTAGGCTTCAGACTCAAATCTATTGGCAGAGTCCATCGCAGCAACTGTTTGAGAAAAGAGAAGATTTGATGGCGATTGTGCCAACAAGTGAAAATCATTTAGCATTGATAGTCAGTCAGGTTGCCAGAGTTTTCTAGTTTTTTCCATATACTAGATACGCAAATGAAGGACTTTTTATAGTTAAAATCTCATCTCGGATGGCAATGTTTTCCTCTCATTACACGATGAGACATATGTGTTTGTGACATACAAAAGTGGAACAGGCGACCCACTGATGTTAAAAAAAAAAGGCAAGATACAAATATTTGGGTAGTGGCTATAAAGTCTTCTGTAAGGTATGAAAAGGTAAGGCATGTAAGGAAGTCCCCTGTAAGGCATGTAAGGCAGAGACTCCTCCTGTAAGACTTCCTCTATCATCTTAAGAACAAACATTGACGAATCACAATTCTTTTCTTTACCGTAAAGCTAATTAACAAGTTTAAGCAGACTTTGATTATGGTTAATTCAACAACACAGGAAAAAAAATATTGTTTTCAATTTTATCCATATATTTATCAAGAACATTATTGAATTAATTAAAGAATGCACTATGTTATACAGAATAATATGTTAAGCAACAAAAGTAAATCGTCTACATATGTACATTATCATGTAATACTTATCCTTCCTGTGATAATAGAATTTATGGAGATTTCATTCATTTGTGCGTTTTAGTAACTCAGATAAAAATCTTTTTACCAGCTCTTTGAAATAACAAATTAAACTCATTTCAGTTTTATAAAATATCAATACTAAAAAAAGTTAATATATTTTTAGAAATATATGCTTTATCTTTTTCAAAACTAAATTGATGCTATTTAAATATTTCTTTTTATTTTCTACAAAAAAAATCATTATTGGACATTAACAAATTCAATAAATTCATAATTTTCTTTTTCATGTCTTTAAAAATAACCAGTCTCCAGTTATGCTCGTTTAAATAAAAATAGCAAATTCTTATTTTTCCAAAAAGACAAAAAATTGCTTTGATGTTTCAAAAGAAATGATCCCATTGCTCTTCTTAAAATATATCCTTTTTTTTAAATCAAATAAGGATATAATAATAACATAAAATAAATATCCATCTAAAAATTTAATAATAGTCATATATTAAGTATGATGTCATTTGTGCTCATGGCTTTATTTGCATTGTAACATTATTCCTCACTGATTTTTTTTACAAAAGGAATAAAAAAAAATACCAGACGAGAATAATAACTATTTCATAGAAGGGTTGTCAGTTTTCGAAGATTATTTCATTTCACAAATGATATTCGATCAAAGAGTTTGTGTTAAAGCACAAAAAATAATCTCAAAACGAATAAATAAATAGAAATAAGAAATCTAAAACACGTTGCTAAATTTCTTTTATTAGAAATTTTCTTTTTGTTGATTTAAAAAAAAATATTTTTCATTATCTTTTAAAAATTAATATTAAGAGCAGAAATACAAAAAAATTTTAAAAAATAAATTAATAAATACTAAATATGAAAATAATAATAATAATAATATTTTTAGACCGTGACACTACATACACAACAAAAATTAGGTTCTAAATGCTGCTAAACTATATTATTTTATTTAGTGGTACTATTTGCCATTCCAAGAATTGTTTTATTTCATAAATGATTTTCGATCAAAGCGTCTGTGTCATAACACACACACATACACATAACACACACACATACTCAAACACATAAAAAAAGACACAAAAGAAAATAAATAAATAGAATTAACAAAACGAAAACCCAATTATTCATTTCTAATCTTCATTTATATTTCTTTTATTACAAATATTTGTTTGTAGATTTAAATAAATATTTGTTGATAATTATCTTTTACAAAAATCATATTAAAAAGATGAGAAAAAGCTGCGAAAGTGTTTTTTAAAGAAATGAAAAAAATATTAAATATGAAACCAAGTCATAATTTTTTTCAGGCAAGTGACACTGTATACAGAGCAAAAATTGGGTTATAAATTTATTTGAATAACATCACCATATTACTTCTGGATCTTTTCATCACAAAAAATAAAATGAATGGTAAAACTTTATTAGTTTCTTTCATAGTACAAGTTGCCAGTTTTCCAAGAATTATTTTCTCTTCACATGCGAGTTTCGCTCATTGCATTCGCGTTACAACATTCGAAAAAAGATAAGAGCTAAGAAAAAACCCAACAAAACGAAAGCTAAGTATAATGTCTTATTTCTCTTAACTCCAATATCTTAATACATCCACATACTGGCACAAGTTTGAGATGTCTTCTCGAGTACTGCAATAAACATTTCCCTTTCGCTTTTACGTAAAGCATTTATTTTATCCCCCTTGTATATATCGCCGTTTCCAAAGAGGAGAACATTCGCCGTCAAAAACATTCTTAATGTCGGTATTAAACTCATATTTTCTACTGCCTCGAAATAATATCCCATGAAACACAGAAAAACAGCCATTAGTTTTCGCTCGCTCACCCGTGACAAAAGTAATGAAACATGTCGTTTGATTTTTTGTTTTTGAAGAAGAAATGCAACCCCAGCAGCAGCGAACAGTTCTTCTTTTGGGCCCAGCGCAAACTTTTCATCGCTTGTCAGGATTCACTTGCCGCTCGAACAGAATATCTGTCATTATTGCTAATGCACGGGGAAGTTAACAAAAGAAAAAAGTCTTCCACGAACGCAATTTTAAACGCATATTTGGTAATTAGGATGAAAATAAGTGCATGGGGTTGGATGAAGAAGAAATGCTTCGGATTCTTGAAGAACGACACACTAACCATCAAGTAACATTCCCATTGAGGGAATAATCGATTCGAGCTCATTTGTCTTTTTCATTGGTTGCCTGCTACTCCTTTCTTAACAATTATTTCTTCTTCGCAGTTGCAGTTAAGAAATTTCAGTTAATCGAGCATTAGAAAACTGATGAACATTCTGATGAAAATGATAAATATATTTACTAGATGTAATCTTGTAAGTAAAAAACGTAACTAAAATTTATTTTGGAAACTATTCCCGTTATATTAATTCGCTCAATTCTTTTGTCCATTAAGATGCCAACTATTATGTATGATGCTTTCGGGAAATTTTAAACATTTTAGAAGAAAAGAAATTTTAATGGTTTTCTATGAAGAAGCAATTGGTAATTATTTTCTTCCTATTATATTAGATAATTTGAGTTAATTATATATTAATAATGTAGTAAATTTGATAAAATAATTTATTTTATTTAATTATTTTATGCAATAATAAATTTAATTTAATTTAATTCTATATTTCATATAAAAACCATTTTTTATTAGAAAATAAAGAACAATTATTACTTCAGAAATGTATTTCATGAAATAATAATTTCAAGAAACACATTTTATTAAAAAAATTATATTTATTTTATTTTAATAAATAAACAATTTGTACACTTTTTTTATAATAAATGTTTAACTAATATGCTACAGTTATTTATTAATTAATTATATTTGAGCATTATATGTTTCGTTTTGGTATAATAATAAATTTTTTAAAAATGGATAAACTCATATTAGACAATTTCAAACAATTTAAATTTACTAACTACTATTCAATTAAGTTTCAGTACATTTTTTGAAAATATGTAGTAGTTAAAATATATTCTTAGTAAAGTATTATAATAATTATATTCCTTCAAAACTGAGGTTTTATTTTAATAGAATTATTTCAATTGATCTAAATTATAATTGCTAAAAAAATTACAATTTATTTCTTTGAATTTTCTTTGAAATTTAAAAAAGTAAAGACATTTTTTCAAAATGTGATTCTAAACGCATATTTGACACTTTGTATGAAAACAACCACGAGGAATATTAGAAATACTGCTTAAATTTCTTGAAGAACCCATACAATCGATATTAAATAATAACATTCGCATGGAAGAAATAGTCGATAAAAGGCTAATTTCCATTATTGAATTGCTTCTTCTTTGGCAACATTTATTTTCCCCACAAATGTAGTTAATGTCATTGGTAAAATTATAGTTAATCAAGCATTAGAAATCTGAATTGTAAAATTATTTATTACTTCCATTGTAAAATCACTCCTCATGAAATTTTTTAGAAAAGAGAATTCTTTCCAAACTTCTTTCATTTCATAAAGGATTTCCGATGAAAGCGTTTTATTTATATCACACACACAGAAAAAAATAGATCCAAAAATGAACAAATAAATAGAAATAACAAACAAAAGCGTATTGGCAATCTTCATTCATACTTCTTTTACAAGAAGTTTTCATTTTGTTACTTTAAAAAATATTTGTAATAACTACATAAGAAAATTATCTTTTTCAAAAATCGTATTAAGGACATGAAAACAAACATTAAAAAAATTATTAAAAAGAATACTAAATATAAAGTAAATGTGAAAATAAATAATAACAATATTTTCAGTCCATGGTATTTTAAACAGAGCAAAAAGTGGACTGTAAAATCTTCTCCATAATTTGATTTATATACTCAAATAATATCGCCGTATTACTACTCCATATTTTAATCACAAAAAAAAAAAGGAACTACAAAACTATATTAGTTTATTTCCCAGTACTAGTTGTCAGTTTTCCAAGAATTCTTTGTCTTCATGTGTGAATTTCGGTCATTGCATTCGCATTACAACATTCGAAAAAAAAAGATAGGAAAACGAGAGTTAAGTATAATGTCTTATTTTTCTTAAATCCAATATCTTAATACATCCACACACGAGCACGAGTTTGAGATGTCTTCTCGAGTATTGCAATAAACATTTCCTTTCGCTGTTAAGTAATGTATTCATTTTTCCCCCCCCTTGTATATATCGCCGTTTCCAATGAGTAGAACATTCGCCGTCAAAAACGTTCTTAATGTCGGTATTAAACTCATATTTTCTACTGCCCCGAAATAATATCCCATGAAACACAGAAAAACAGCCATTAGTTTTCGCTCGCTCACCCGTGACAAAAGTAATGAAACATGTCTTTTGACAACCGCAGAAAAAAGAAGAAAGTAGAAATGCAACCCCAGCAGCAGCGAGCAGTTCTTCTTTTGGGCCCAGCGCAAACTTTTCATTGCTTGTCAGGATTCACTTGCCGCTCGAACAGGATATCTGTCATTATTGCTAATGCGCGGGGAAGTTAACAAAAGCAAAAAGTCTTCCCCGAACGCAATTTTAAACGCATATCTGGTAATTAGGATGAAAATAAGTGCATGGGGATGGACAAACAAGAAATGCTTCGGATTCTTGAAGAAACGACGCACCAACCATCAAGGAGTAACATTTCCCATTAATAATCGATTCGAGCCCCTTTGTATTTTTCATTGGTGTATTCCTTGCTTACATTTATTTACATTCGTTACATTACATTTATTTACATTTATTATTTACATTCCTTGCTTACATTGGTACATTTATTTACCTTTCGAAGTTGCAGTTTAGAAATTTCAGTTAATCGAGAATCAGAAAACTGATGAACCTTCTGATGAAAAGGGGAAACACATTTGCTGGAGGCAATCTTGTAAGTGAAAACATAACTAAAATTGATTGTATAAACTAATCCCGTTATACTAATTTAGTCAATTCTTTTGTCTATTAAGACTAAAAGAAGCAAACTATTATTTATGATCCTTTAGGAAATTTTCTTTCAAAAATAATTTTTAATGATTTCTTATAACGAAACGACTGATAAATGTATTCTATTATTTTTCACTAGAAAATTTATATTACAAATTATTATATATTATAAATAAATTAATAATATAGTTCAACTCGATCAAACAATTAATTTTATTTAATAATTTTTTAGTGTAATAAATTTTATTTTATGTTATTTAAATTTCATGCAAAAATAAATATTTATATTAGAAAATAATAAAAAATAAAAAAATTAATATCCAGTAATGGAACAAAATATTGTTTTCAATTTTATCCATATATTTATCAAGAACATTGTTAATAAATGAATACATTACGTTCAGAATAATAATTTAAGCAACGAAAGTAAATCGTCTACCTTCGAACATTAGAATGTCATGCTTACTTCTCGTATGATAATTCAATTTCCTTAGATTTTATTCAGTTGTGCGTTTTAGTAACTAATTATAAAAACATTTACCAGCTCTTTGAAATAAAAAAATTGAATTCATTTCAGTTTGATAATACTAATAAATACTAAAAAAGTTAATATATTTTTAGAAATATATGCTTTATCTTTTTCAAAAATAAATGGATGCTGTTTAAATATTTCTATTAATTTTCTACAAAAAAAATCCTTTTAGGACATTAACAAATTTAATAAATCCGTAATTTTCTTTTTCATATCTTTAAACGAATTGTATATAGATGTCCTGTATCCAGTTATGCTTGTTTAAATATAAACAGCAAAATTTTTTTTTCCAAAAAGGCAAAAAAACAATTTGATGTTTTCAAAAGAAATTATTCCATTCCTCTTAAAATATATCCTTTTTTTAAAATCAAATAAGGATATAATAATAACATAAAATAAATATCCGTCTAAAAATTTAATAATATCCATCCATTCAGTATGTCGTTATTAGTGTTTATGGTTTATTTGCATTGTAACATTATTCCTCATTGAATTTTTTTACGAAAGGAGTAAAAATAATACCAGACGAGAATAATAACGATTTTATAGAAGGGTTGTCAGTTTTCGAAGATTATTTCATTTCACAAATGACATTCGATCAAAGAGTTTGTGTTAAAGAACAAAAAATAAACAAAAAAATAATAAATAAATAGAAATAAGATATCTAAAACTCATTGCTAAATTTCTTTTATTAGAAATTTTCCTTTTCTAGATTTAAAAAAAAAATTGTTGTTCATTATCTTTTTAAAAAAAGTCATATTAAGAAGATGAGTAGAAAATATTTTTTTAAAAATAAACAAATAAATACTAAATATGAAAATGATAATAATAATAATAATAATGTTTTTAGCACGTGACATTACATACGTAGCAAAAATTTGGTTCTAAATGCTTTTCCATTATTTGGGTTATGTACTCAAATAATATCTTCGTATTACTTCTCCATATTTTATTCACAAAAAAATGAAAGATTAAACTATACTATTTTATTTCGAGGTATTATTTGTCAGTTTTCAAAGAATTCTTATATTTCATAAAGGATTTTCGATCAAAGCATCTGTGTCATATCACACACACACACAAAAAAGATCCATAAGCAAATAAATAAATATAACTAACAAAACAAAAACGTATTGCTAAACTTCTTTTATATTTCTTCTATTAAAATTTTTTATTTGTTGATGTAAATAAATATTTGTTGATAATTATCTTTTACAAAAATAGTATTAAAAAGATGAGAAAAAGCAACAAAAGTTTTTTAAATAAATGAAAAAAATGTTAAATATGAAAGTAAATGAAAAAAAATTTCAAGCAAGTGACACGATATACACAGCGAAAATTGGATTGTAAAAGTTTCGAAATTATTTGAATTATATACTCAAATAGTAACGTCATACTATTTTTCCATCTTTTATTCAAAAAAAAAAAAAAAAAAAAAAAAAAAAAAAAAAAAATAGATATAATAAAAGGCAAAACTATATTAGTTTATTTCATAGTAATAGTTGTCAATTTTCCAAGAATACTTTTCTCTTTGTAAGTCAGTTTCATTCATTGCATTCGCGTTATGACGTTCGAAAAAAGATAAATGATAAAAAAAAAAAAAAAAAAAAAAAAAAAAAAAACCAGTGAAACGAAAGCTAAGTATAATGTCTTATTCTCCTAACTCCAAAATCTTAATACATCCACACACAAGCACGAGTTTGAGATGTCTTCTCGAGTATTGCAATAAACATTTCCTTTCGCTTTTAAGTAATGTATTCATTTCCCCCCCACCTTGTATATATCGCCGTTTCCAATGCGGAGAGCATTCGCCGTCAAAAACGTTTTTAATGTCTGTATTAAACTCATATTTTCTACTGCCTTGAAATAATATCCCATGAAACACAGAAAAACAGCCATTAGTTTTCGCTCGCTCACCCGTGACAAAAGTAATGAAACATGTCTTTCGACAATCGCGGAAAAAAGAAGAATGAAGAAATGCTACCCCAGCAGCAGCGAGCAGTTCTCCTTTCGGGCCCAGCGCAAACTTTTCATTGCTTGTCAGGATTCGCTTGCCGCTCGAACAGGATATCTGTCATTATTGCTAATGCGCGGGTAAGTTAACAAAAGGAAAAAGTGTTTTCCGAACGCAATTTTAAACGCATATTTGGTAATTAGGATGGAAATAAATGTATGGGGGTGGACGAAGAAGAAATGCTTCGGATTCTAGAAGAAACGACACACTAAAGGCTCGTTCCCACCAAGGCGAGAGACGTGAAGATTCAAGAGGCAAGTGATAAAATTTTTTCGACCCCTTCACAGCGAAACGTCAGAAATAGCATTAAGGCTCGTTCCCACCGAGGCGGTCGCCTGCAAGAGGCAAGCGACCAAATTTTTTCGACCCCTTCACAGCGAAACGTCAGAAATAGCATTACGCCTAGTGAAAAACAGTTTCGAGTTGAAAGTTGGGCAACTCCAAGCGGAGGACTGCAAACCGGTTTCAGGCGACCGCGGTGAGGCCAGTGATGGGTCAAATTTTGGTCGCTTGCATCTTGTCGCCTTGGTGAGCACGAGCCTTTACGCCTAGTGAAAAACCGCTTCGAGTTGAAAGTTGGGCTACTCCACGCGGCGAACTGCAAACCGGTTTCAGGCGACCTCGGTGAGGCTGTGATTGGTCAAACGTTTTCGCTTGCATCTTGTCACCTTGGTGAGCACGAGCCTTAACTATCAAGAAGTAACATTTCCCATTGAGGGAATAATCGATTCGGGGTCATTTGTCTTCTTCATTGGTGTGTGCTACTCCTTGCTTAACATTTATCTCAGCAAATCAAGCATTAGGAAACTGATGGACATTGTCATGAAAATGGAAAACACATTTACTGGATATAATCTTTCATGATGAAAAATATAACTAAAATTGTTTTTGGAAAATAATTCCGTTCCACTAATTTGCTCAATTCTTTCGCCCATTGAGATTGAAAGAAGCAAACTATTATGTACGATACTTTCGCGAATTTTTTAAGAAACCAATTTTTAATGGTTTCTTGTAATGATAGAATAGATAATTTTCTTTTATTTTATGTTAGAAAATTTATATTAGAGCTGATTATATACTATAAATAAATTAATAATATTGGAATATTAATTATTTTATGTTATAATAAATTAAATTTAATTTAAACTTCCTATAAATTTTTTTTTTTTTTTTATATTTGAAACAAAAGACACAATAATTATTTTAGTACCGTATTTCATGAAATAATAATGTAAGAAACCTATTATAGTAAATAAAACTTTATTTTTTTACTTGGTTAACAAAAAATTTTTAGACTTTTTCTAAGAATTTGTTTAACCAATAAGGTACAACTAATTATTATTATTTTTTTTAAGCATTAAATGTTCCGTTTTGGTAAAATAGCAAATTTTATAAACTGGATAAGAACACATATTAGATTGTTTTAAACAATTTAAATTTGCTTAAACTCCTGTTCAATTAAGTACTCGTATACAATATTTCTTTTAAAAAAAATTTATTAGTTAACCCCTAGTATAGTTAGTTAATTAGTTATGAACACTTGAAATATATGCCTAGTGAATTAGTGTAATAGAAGGTATCCCTTCAGAACGGACTGCTTTTATTTTAGTAGATTTATTCCAATTGTACTACAATATAAGGAATTTTTCTAAATGTTAATTTTAAACGCAAATTTGAATGGATGAAAATAAAATCACGAGGATTAATAGATACACTAATTTATTTTCTAGAGGAGTCGTACAATGAATATGACGTTATAATATTCGCAATGAGGAAATAGTCGATATAAGGCTAATTTATCTTTTTCATTATTGATGTGCTTCTTCTTTGCCAACATTTATTTCCCTCGCAGTTCCAGTTAATGCCGTTTATAAAATTATGGTTAATAAAGCATTAGGAATCTGATGAACATTCTAATGAATTTATGACCAATTTTGCTGAATGTAAAGAGTGTTTCGATGATTGTTATTGACTAGATATAAGTGAAAAAGAACTAAAATGATTTAACTGAATTACTAAAATGCATGAATAATAATTGTATTACAACCATTTTATGAACTCCAGTTTTAATAAGGTTGAATGACATAAAGTTTTTATTTGTGAAGATTTGGAAAGTTTTTAAGTTCAGAAAATAATTATTACAATTATTATAAATGTATAAATAATGATTATTAATAATTAATAATAATAATTAAAAATTAATAATAATTATTAATTGTTAAATAATAATTCATTTAGATAGTTCAAGGATTAAAATATATGCCTTTTTTTGGTACACGATAATTTTGGGATATATTTCGAAAAATCTAAAATATTCAAAGATTCTATAGATTAATCTAACTAGCGTAAGAAAAAACAATTTTTTTTTTTAAGCCTGAGCTTTCAAATTTTTCCCATATGATACGCAAATGCATTATATTTATAGCAAAACTCTTCCCGGATGGCAATGTTTTCCCCTCATTACCCGTTCATGAGCTGTTTGTGGCATACACAAGTGGACCAGGTTGGGCCCTGATGTTAAAAAAAAATGCAAGACACAAATATTTGGGTAGGGACTGTAATGTCTCCTGTAAGGCATTTCCACAACCAGCAACGTTGACGAATCGGAATTTTTTTCTTTCAGGTAATTAACAAGTTTAAGCATACTTTGATAATGGTTAATTCGCCCACACTGGAAAAAATATTGTTTTAAATTTATCCATATATTAAGTAAGAACTTTGTTGAATTAATTAAATAATACAATATGTTATTCAGAATAATAAATTAAGCAACAAAAGTAAATTGTCTGCATTCAATGATTGTATTGTAATGCTTACTATTCATATGAAATGAATTGCTTGAGATTTTATTCAATTGTATGTTTTACTAACTCATATAAAATATTTTTAAGAGCTCTTAGAAATAATAAAATTTCAGTTGATAAATTAATAAATTATTCATAATGTATTCATTTTTTACTAACAAAGCAAAAAAGTAAATGTATATTTTTAGAAATATATGCTTGATCTTTTTCAAAAATAAATTGATGATATTTAAATATATCAGTTATTTCCTACATAAAAGTGACATTAATAAATCCATAATTTTTTTTCATATCTCTAAAAATATATATAGATATACTACATAAAGTTATGCTTAATTAAATATAAATAGTGTTTGTTATTTGTACAATAAGCCAAAAAAATGCTTTGATGTTTCAAAAGAAATGATTCCATTACTCTCCTTAAATAATATCATTTTATTAAATCAAATAAGGATATAATAATAAAACAAAATAATTATCAAATCTAAAAATTAAATTATAGTCATTTATTATTATTTGCATTGTAAAATTACTCCTCAATGAATTTTTTTACAAAAGAGATAAAAAAAAATACCAGACGAGAATAATAACTATTTCATGGAAGAGTTGTTAGTTTTCCGATTCTTTCATTTCACACAGGAATTTCAATCAAAGCGTTTTATTTATATCATACCGACAGAAAAAAAAAGATAAAAAATGAACAAATAAATAGAAATAACCAAACGAAACGTACAGCTAATCTTCATTCATATTTCTTTTACTAGAAATTTTTTTTTGTTGCTTTAAAAACATATTTGTAATAATTGTATTAGAAATTTATGTTTTGCAAAAATCGTATTAAAGAGATGAAAACAAACATTAAAAAATGATTCAAAATAATACGAAATATAAACTAAATATAAAAATAAATAATAATAATATTTTGAGCCCGAAATACTTTATACAGAGCAAAAACTCGATTGTAAAGTCTTCGTCATTATTTGAATTATGTACACCTATAATATCACCGGTTTACTTCTCTATCTCTAATTTAAAAAAATAAAATGAAAGGCAAAAATTTATTATTTTTTTTTCATAATACTAATTGTCAGTTTTCCAAGAATTCTTTCTCTTCACGTGCGAGTTTCGGTCATTGCATTAGCGTTACAACATTCGAAATAACTTAAAAGATAAAAAAATAATAAAATCCAGCAAAATGAAAGCTAAGTATAATTTCTTATTTTTCTTAACTTCAATATCTTAATACATCCACACACGAGAGCGAGTTTGAGATGTCTTCTCGAGTATTGCAATAAACATTTCCTTTCGCTTTTAAGTAATACATTCATTTTTCCCCCCTTATATATATCGCCGTTTCCAATGAAGAGAACATTCGCCGTCAAAAACATTCTTAATGTCGGTATTCAACTCATATTTTCTACTGCCCCGAAATAATATCCCATGAAACACAGAAAAACAGCCATTAGTTTTCACTCGCTCACCCGTGACAAAAGTAATGAAACATATCTTTTGACAATCGCGGGAAAAAGAAGAAAGAAGAAATGCTAAACCAGCAGCAGCGAGCAGTTCTTCTTTCGGGCCCAGCGCAAACTTTTCATTGCTTGTCAGGATTCGCTTGCCGCTCGAACAGGATATCTGTCACTATTGCTAATGCGCGGGGAAGTTAACAAAAGGGAAAAGTCTTCCCCGAACGCAATTTTAAACCCATATTTGGTAATTAGGAGGAAAATAAGTGCATGGGGGTGGAGGAAGAAGAAATGCTTCGGATTTTTGAAGAAACGACACACTAACCATCAAGGAATAACATTTCCCATTAAGGGAATAATCGATTCAAGCTCATTTGTCTTCTTCATTGGTGTGTGCTACTCGTTACTTAATATTTATTTTCATTTCGCAGTTGCAGTTGAGAAATTTCAGTTAATTAAACATTAGAAAACTGATAAACATTCTGATAAAAATGGAAAACACAATTTACTAGATGTAATCTTGTAAGTTGAAAAATCAAAACGAAAATGATTTTGGAAACTAATCCCTTTATGTTAATTTGCTCAATTCTTTTGTTTATTAAGATTGAACTATTATGTATGGAAAGCAAACTATTATGTATGATGCTTTAGGGAATTTTTTAAACCTTTTCAGAATAAAACAATTTTTTTGAATAAAACCAACCGATAGTTGTTTTCTTTTATTTCATATTAGAAAATTTATATTGGAATTAATTATGCACTATAAATAAATTAAAAACATATTATATTTGATAAAATAATTAATTTTATTTAACTAATTTATGTTAAAATAAGAATTTCATTTAATTTAAAGTTTATATAAAATTTATATTTTTTTTTAGAAAATAAAAGGTCAATTATAATTTTCGAAACGCATTTCAAGAAATAATAATGAAAAAACATATTTTAGGAAAAATAAAAAAATAATTTTTTATTTGATTAAAGAAACAATTTTTACCCTTATTTTTAATATTTTTTTTAATATAGGAATTTTTTAAAGAAAATAATTTTCAATGATTCTTTATAAGGAAATAAATATTAGCTTTTTTTCATTTTATATTTGTTTTTTTTCCTTTTATATTTGTTTTTTTTCCTTTTATATTGTTTTATTTCCTTTTATATTTATATTAGAGTTAATCATACATTATAAATTATTTAATAATATTGAATTTTGGATAAAATAATTAAATTCATTTAATTAGCTTTTGTTATAATAAATTTTATTTTATTCATTTAAAATTTTACATAACAAATAATTTTTTATGATAGAAAATGAAGCAAAATAATAATTTTAGAAACATATTTCATGAAATAATAATGGAAGAAGGATATTTAAGGAAATATAAAAAATATTTTTCACTTGGTTAAAGAATAATTTTTACAAATCTTTCTCAGGATTTTTTAATAATTATGCTACTGCTAATTATTAACTAATTATTTTTAAGCCTTGAATGTTCCATTTTATCAAAAATAATAAGTTTTATTAATTGGATAAGAATTCATATGAAACAATTTAAATTTCCTAAACGCTTTTCAATTAAATTTACAATATATTTTTTTTCAAAACATTTATTATTTAAACATTTAAAATTTATCCTTAGAGAATTATTATAATGGAAGATATGCCTTCCCAATGGTGTGCTTTTATATTAATGGAATTATTCGAATTGTATCACAATATGATTGTTTAAACATTGCAGTTCATTTCTTTGATTGAAATTAAAAATTTTGAAATTAAAAAATTTCCCCATTTTTAAATTAAAAAATTCTTCTTTTTTTCAAAATTTAATTCTGAACACATATTTGCACCTTAGGATGAATATATAACCTCATATAATTTTTTTTTTTTACCATTTCTTTTTGAATAATAAATAACTCATTTCATTTGATAAAATATTAATACTGAAGAAAGCTAAAAAGCAAGATATTTAGAAATATATGCTTTTCTCTTTCAAAATGTTGTTTAAATATTTCTTTTAATTTTTCAACAAAAAAAAATCATTATAAGACATTAAAAAAATTTAATAAATCTCATAATTTTCTTTTCCATATCTTTAAACGAATTATAAATAAATATATATATCCTATATCCAGTTATGCTAGGTTAAATATAAATAGAAAATACTAATTTTTCCAAAAGGCAAAAATGATGAAAAATGATCCCATTGCATTTCTTAAAACATATCCTTTTTAAAATCAAATAAAGATATAATAATAACATAAAATAAATATCAATCTATGACAATTTAATAATGGCCATCTATTCAGTATGTCATTATTATGTTTACAATTTTATTTGATAAATAATGATTACTCCTTGTCGAATTTTTCACAAAGAAAAAAAAAAAATCAGATGAGAATAATTCAACTATTTCATGGAAATTTGTCAGGTTTCCAAGTTTCTTTCATTTCACGAATGATTTTTCAATCAAAGCATTTTTGTTATAATACAAAAAAAGGTCTACAAAAAACAGATCAAAAAATGAAAAAATAAATAGCATAACAAAACGATATTTCCAATCTTCATTCCTATTTCAATTTAGAAATTTTCCATATGATTTAAACAATATTTGTGGATAATTATCTTTAAAACATTCTATTAAGAAGAAAGAACAAACAACAAAAATATGCTAAAAATAATTACTAAAATAAGAATATTAAATCTGAAGAAATACTAAATAAGTTATAAAAATATTTAAAAGCTCAAATAATATTGCCATATTATTTCTCTATCTTTATTTAAAAACTTTAAAGTCAGTTTCCCACCGAATTCTATCTCTAGGTTCGATCAAAATTTCTCTTCGACAACACACAAACACACATATAAAAAGATCCAAAAAATGAATAATTAAATAGAATTAACAAAGCGAAAGTTGTATTGTTATATATTCAATTTTCTTTTTATATTCGGTTTCAAGAAAAGACCGCGGTGATCAAATTTTTTAATAAAAAAGAGTCGCTTGCATCTTTTACGCGACAACATTTTACAAGTTGCCATTTTTAAAAATGGCCTGCAAATATTTGTTGAAAATAATTAAGTAAAAACGTTATGACGAATAAGCAATAATAATAATATTTCCACAGGGACACTGCATAACAGAGCAAAATTTGATTATGAAAGATATAGTACACCATTATGTGAATTATATATATACTCAAATAATAGCTATATATTGATTTTACATCTTTTATTCAAAAAAAATAAATAAATAAATAAATAAATAAAAACAAAATAAAAAGTAAATCTATATTAGTTTAAATCTTTATTTTACTAGTTGTCAGTTACCTAAAAATACTTTCATTTCTTGAGATTTTTCATTCAAAAAACTAAAATAAAATATTGTTTAATCTAACTTCATTCATATTTCATTTAATAAATTTCCCTTTTGTTGATTAAAAAAAATATTTGTCATAATATCTTTTACAAGAAATATTAAAAGAAGAGCAAAACAAATAACAAAATTGGTTAAAAATTCATAAATAAATACTAAATAAATATAATAAATTTTTTTATCTTCAGATAAAAAATTACATTATTAAAAATTCTTTATGTGAATTATATACTGAAATAGAATCGCCATACTACTTCTCCGTATTGTATTAAAAAATAAATAAAAATAAAAAAATAAAAAATAAATAAATGAAATGAATAAAACTATATTAGATACTTAGTTTTCAATAAGTTGGAATAAAATGCTTTGTTAAAAAAATTGACCCCTTGCACTTCTTAAAATATATCATTTTTTAAATCAAATAAGGATATAATGATAACCTAAAATAAATATCCATCTAAAAATTTAATAATAGCCATCTATTCAGTATGTCGTTATTAGTGTTTAGCGCTTTATTTGCATTGTAACATTACTCCTCATTGAATATTTTACAAAAGAAATAAAAATAAAATACCGGACGAGAATAATAACTATTTCATGCAAGAGTTTTCAGTTTTCTAAGTTTCCATCAATTCACAAATGAATTTCGATCAACGCGTCTTTATAACACACTTCACACAAAAGATTCAAAATGAATAAGTAAATCGAAATAAAGAAAAGGACCCTATTGCAAACCTTCATTTAAATTTTCTTTTATTAGAAATTTTATTTTTTGTTGATTTAAAGAAAATATTTGTTGAAAATTATCTCCTACAAAATTCATATTAAGAAAAGGAGAACGCGCTACAAAAAGTTTGTTGAAAAATAATAAATATACACTAAATGTGATAATAAGTAATAATACTGTTTTCAGCACGAGACTATATATAGAGCAAAAATTGGATTGAAAAATCTTCGTCATTATTTGAGTTACTTACTCAAATAACATCGCCCTATTTCTTCTATACCTTTTATCCCCAAAAATAAAATGAAAGGCAAACCTAAATTAGTTTATTTCATGGTACTAGTTGTCAGTTTTCCAAGAAATTTTTCTCTTCAGATGCGAGTTTCGGTCATTGCATTCGCGTTACAACATTCGAAAATAGATAAAAGATAAAAAAAAAAAAATAAAATAAAAAAAAATCCAGCAAAACGAAAGCTAAGTATAATGTCTTTTACTTTCTTAACTTCAATATCTTAATACATCCACACACGAGCGCGAGTTTGAGATGTCTTCGAGTATTGCAATAAACATTTCCTTTCGCATTTAAGTAATGCATTCATTTTTCCCCCTTGTATATATATCGCCGTTTCCAATGAGGAGAACATTCGCCGTCAAAAACGTTCTTAATGTCGGTATTAAACTCATATTTTCTACTGCTATGAAACACAGAAAACAGCCATTAGTTTTCCTCGCTCACCCGTGACAGTAAGTGTGAAACATGTCTTTTGACAATTGCGGAAAAAAGAAAGCAGAAATGCAACCCCGGCAGCAAACAGCGAGCAGTTCTTCTTTTCGAGCCCAGCGCAAACTTTTCATTGCTTGTCAGATTCAATTGCCGCTCGAACAGGATATCTGTCATTATTGCTATTGCGCGGGAAGTTAACAAAAGGAAAAAGTCTTCCCCGAACGCAATTTTAAACGCATATTTGGTAATTAGGATGGAAATAAGTGCATGGGGTGGAGGAAGATGAAATGTCATCATTTGTCTCAAGCTCATTGTCTCCTTCATTGGTGTGTGCTACTCCTTGCTTAACATTTATTTCCCTTTCCTCCTGAGAAATTTCAGTTAATCAAGCGTTGGAAAACTGACGGACATTCTGATGAAAAGGGAAAACACATTTGCTGGATGCAATCGTCTAAGTGAAAACATAACTAAAATTAATTTTGGAAACTAATCAAGTTATACTAATTTGCTCAGTTATTTTGTTCATTAAGATGCAAATTATTTTGTATGAATCGGGATTATTTTGTATCTTTCTGGAATTGTGTAACGGTTTAAAATAAAACATTTTTTAATGGTTTTTTTTGTTGAAACAATCAATAATTGTTTTCTTTTATTTTATATTAGGCAATTTTTTGTTAGAATTTATTATATTATTATAAATATATTAATAATTATAATTTGATATAATTAATATATAATAATTATATCAAATTAGGTATGTTATAAATATATTAATAATATAGCTAATTTGATATAATTCATTTTATTTAATTATTTTACATTACACTAATTTACTTAAAACAATTTTTAAAAAAAACCACTTTTGCACTTTTTTCTTAACATTGTTTAACCAATGTGCTATAGTTAGTTATTAATTAATTATTTTTAACCTTTAAATATTCAGTTTTGGTAAATTAATATTTTATTTAAATAGATAAGAATTCATATTAGACAATTTCAAGAAGTTAAATTTTCTAACAGCTATTCTACAATAGTTTTTTTCAAAACATTTATTAGTTAAAAACTTAAAATGTGTGCTTAGTGAATTATTATAATATAAGATATGCCTTCTTAATGGGTGTGCTTTTATATTAATAGAATTTTTCTAATTGAATTACAATATAAAAGTTAAAACATCCCAGTTTATTTTTTTTTAATCATATTTTTAGATTTAGAAAAAAAAAATGTAATTCTGTAATTTTGATTTAGAATTTTTCAAAATGTAATTCTAAACGCGTATTTGGCACTTAAGATGACAATATAATCACGAGGGATAGTGGAAATAGTTCTTCAGTTCTTGAAGAAATCATACAATTGAGGTCAAATAATAATATTCGCAATGTAGAATTAGTCGATATAAGGTTAATTAATCTTTTTCATTATTGATGTGCTTCTTCTTTGAGAACATTTATTTGCCACGCAATTGTGGGTATTGACATCTGTAAAATTGCAGTTAATCAAGTATTTGGTATATGATGAACATTAAGAGGAAGTTATGAGCAATTTTGTTGAATGTAAAGATTGTTTAGGTGATTTACAATAACAATCATCTAAATAATTCTCTAAGGATTTAAGTGAAAATAGAACTAAGTTGATTGAGAAAACTGGATTTCTGAAATACATGAATAATAATTCTATTACATCCATTTGATGAACACTTAATTTTCATAAGGGGGAAAGATATAAAGTATGTTTCATTATTTATGAAGATTTGAAGAGCTTCTTTTAAGTTCAGGAAATAATTATTACAATTATTAATTAATAAATAGTGATTATTGATAATTATTTTTCATTAATAAAACAATAATTAGTTTAGATAGTTCAAAGTTTAAAAATATGATGCATTTTTTTATTACACGATATTTTTGGATCTCTTTCGAAAATTTAAAAGATTCACATATTCTATAACAAATCTAACCAGCATTAGAAAAAACTATTTTTTACATTTTCATTTGAATGCTTAAGAAGATCGATTTTAAAATTATTCACATCTTCCAATTTTCAATTTTATAATAGGAAAACAAAACATACTTGTTTGAATACAAAAAAGATACAATTTGTGTAGGTTTTAAGAATATAAATTGCGAAAGAACGTGATTTAAAAGTGTAACGAACTATTCCAAGCTCTTCTGCACCACTCACAAATGCTGGTTTACTCAACTGGCTTTTTTGCAAAATATATATATTTTTTTGCTAGTTTATAAGAGTTTTAGAAAGTGACAATACAGATTTAATTGCAGCTGCATTTCGTTTAAAAATTCGTGCTGTTATTTAATCTGAATTTTTGTACTTTGAACTTTTTTTAATTTGAAATTATCATTTTGAAACGTGTATCTGTCGATTTTATAGTGTTTTTTTACAGTGTTGTATTCTTTAAAAATATCATTTTTTTCGTATATATAAAATTATTTAAAATAAAATTCAGCATATCTTGAAACTATCGGAACAGAACAAGACATGCCAATACGCGTCTTAGTTCTAAAAGCCCACCGTACATCTGTAGGCATATTTTCCTGGCAATGTTTCTATCAGTGCATCAAAGAAAATAATACGGGTTTTGATCAATACTGATCAATACTGACATGTAAAATTCCTATAACAAAAATACATTTAATAATCTTAGAAATTTGACATATCTTCCAAACTTGATACTACAGATACAGGTAAAGATTCTGGATATATTACAGATACAGGTTTTGAAAGATAGCGTGATCAGTACTGACATAAAATTCCTATAACAAAAATACATTTATTTATCTTGGAGATTTGACATATCTTCCAAACTTGGTACTACAGATACAGGTACAGGTAAATATTTTATAGATATTATAGATACATATAAAGATACAGGTTCTGAAAGATACTGTGTTCAGTACTGACATGTGAAATTCATACAACAAAAATACATTTATTTATCTTGGAAATTTGACATATCTTCCAAACTTGGTACTAAAATGCCAGAAATGTGTTATTTGTGTTCACATAACATGTTGTATTGCAATATATAATGTGTAGAGGGGAAAAACCAGTAAAAACCATACTTTAATAAAAGTGCTTAGTTATTTTTTTTATTTTTCGCACTTTAATTGGTAGGCTGCTATATAGCCATGGGTACGGGGATGAGTGTGGAATAAAGTATGCTATAAGTATATCTACACCAAAAACAAAGAATTCATGAAATAAATCTTAGACACGTGTGTAATTAACTATGTATTGATGAAGTACACAATGCTACTACAACACATTGTGTTGTGAGGAATTTTCCAACACCACCAACAATATATGAGAAGTAGTTTAACTGTATTCATTAGACTCTTAGACTATCAGATCTATGATGTGAGCTGATCTGATAAGTCGTGTGACATAAGATATGTTAAATACCTTTTTTTTATATCTTGGAAAGATTTTAAAAAAGTGAGAAATGATATTGTTTATAAATCAGATATAAATATCCAAAAATTAAAAGAATGGCCATGTTTGAAAGCAGATGGGCATTTAAGCAGGAGAAAAAAAGTATTAAAAGTATTAAAGTATTATTATTTATTATTAATAGAGGTAAAAAAAATTTAAGAAAAGGGGTGTGTACAGATTCTGAGATAACAGTCCTATAAATTTATTACAGGTCATTCATTTCACAAAACTCATTTCAATATCAACTTATGTTTACTGAACTATGTCAACTCATCCTTTACTGAAATTGAATAATCAATTTTGACCATATACTTTTATAAATTTTGAACACATGTCTCGTCACTATGGAGATTGTATCTTACAGGCATTAATGATTGTTGTTAATATAATATAGACTGGTGATTTTTATCACCCTAAGTATTCTCTTTCAAAGCCAGCGTTACTGGAAACCAAATCAATATTCTGGAGCACTATTCATCTAGCACCTAATTACTAAACAAATTTACGTATGGGGAAACTCAAAATTCATACGACAGTTTTGAGTTGCCTGTGGAAATATGTACACAAAATTATTTTTGTACCATTCAAGATAATGCGTATCAGGATAAGGGACACCGTTTGTTTTAAATGGTGGAATCCATGGACCAAACTGGAATGCGTGTTTTGTAGGCAATGAGCGTTAATCCTGAACAGAAACTTTATGTGTTGTCTGGCATCGACACTTTGGGGATCTGTGGAAACAAAAGTAATAAAAAGACTCAAGAAACAAAAGTCTGATACTGAGTAAAATAAAAAAACACACCAAAAATAAGGTCTTTATACGAGAGTATTTTGAATCCTAAATCGTTTCTTTGTTTTTTTACAGCATTATCATTCAATAGATAAGCGGGCTTTGTTTAAAATGCATTTAACCTATTAAAAATTCCAGAAAAATTTCTAAATTTTCAGAATATGAAAATAGTATAATAAATCATGGATGGAAAACTAAATTTTTTAATGTTCAACTATTTATCAAACCTTGTGGGATTATTTTCGTTGTAAAGTATGTAAATATCATTTTGAAAATATATTGATTTTTTATATTGATGAGATTTAAACACCAAAAAGAAAGTTTAATAGATGAAGTATAATGTTTAAAACTAATTATAGTATATGAGCAAGAAAATATGTTTGTTATTTAAGGTGTACTAAATAATTAAAACCGCAATTACTTTTTTGCCAACTCTATGCAAATAAAACTTTACATTCATATTTTTTCACCAAGGACAACAAACTGTACCAATATCAGATAAACTTTCAACAACTGTTCTAAACTTTATTTTGATTAAACATTTTGAGACAATAACTTAATAAATAAATAATAATATTTTTTTTTGTAATTCATATTTATTCAGACAAATCACAATATTTGTATTTTGATAAAATATATTTATGTATGTTCAATATTATGTGCTAATTATTACAAAAATTAAAAAGAGTTTTATTACCATTCCAAAATAGAAAAAAAACTAAGTTATGTTTAGCTGAATCATAGCTAAAATGAACAACGTTCATATAGGATGTCTGTCTCCCCTTAAACATTTTACTGGACTTAAAGATTAAAACTAAACTTTATTTTGTTTAAACATTTCAATGTAATCCAATAATAATTTAATAACTAAATAATAATACGTGTCAGAATTTGAATATGGCGATTTTTACTGCATAAATTGCCCATTAAAATGTTTAATATTTTATCTTATAAAATTCGCGAATTTTAAAAGTTTTCATAAAATTTTACTATGTGAAATAGAAAAGGAATGCTTTTGTCATAATAAAATATCGCTGCATTATAATTGCTAGAATAATATTAATAAAAATTTTCTTGAGTTTTAATTTGAAATTTATTGGAATGAAATGTCTTTATGAATTCATTTTAAAATAGTTGATAAATAGAAGGAAAATAAGTGTAAGGGAATTAGGGGAATGTTTTAGAAACTTGGGGAAAAAAGAAACAGTAGGCACCAAGAAACAACATTCGAATTGAAGGGATTACCGATTTAAGCTCATTTGTCTTCTTCATTGGTGTGCTCTTTATGAGCTCTGTTAACATTTATTTCTTCCAAAGTTTGCAGTTAATGGCTTTTTAGAAAATTTAGCTAATCAAACGTCAGGAAATTGGTGAATACTTTGATGAAATTACGAAGAGGTTTGTTGTTGTAATCTTGTAGAATTAGGTATGCTTAAGTGAAAACAACTAAAATGAATTTAGAAACAGAAATGCATGGAAAGTAATCTTTTTACATTGCTGCATTGTCTTCATTAATATTGGAAAAGAATGAATTATTATTGAATACGATTTATATAATTTTGTTTGCGATTAGCATAAAATCACTTTTATATTGTTAGTTGTAAAAAGTATACAAAGTGGTTTAAATTTTTGATATAGAGAAAGAAAGTACTGTATATATTTTTGCAAAGATTAAGCAGTACATAATTGCTATACTTTAAATGTTTTTTTAAAAGAAGCAATCATTATTCTTTCCTTTAAATGTATTGATTTAACATTCATATAAATATTTAAATTAATATAAAAAAATCGATATTTTTTATACGTAAAATATTTTATCGGATAGGTTTTTTTTTCTTGGGCTATGTGAAAATGTTTTACTTCAAACGAAGGATTTAGAAAAAAAATGTACTTCTAAATTTTCACAAAAATCTTAAAACATGAAAAAGAAAAAAAATCAATTTTAATCAAATTAATTTTTTCAAATTTAAAATCAATTCTGTTCTTAATGTTTGATATATATAAAAAAAACACATCTTTTTCTTGAACAAATTATAAAGTTACTGAAGAGATTTTCAAAACATGCATTTATTTATGATTAAAATGCCATCTTTATCGTACTCAACAAAATCCAAAATATTTTGTACTGCAAAAAAAAAAAAAAAAAAAAATAAATTAAAAAAAAATAAATAAATTTAAAAAAAATCAGAATTTTTCAATAGCGATCGTGATACTGAAATTGAACTCCTACTTTATCGACAGTTAAATAAATACCCCATTTTACCTAAAAAAACCTCCAGATTTAAACGAATTCCGGACTGAAATACTTTTTCAGCTGTGATTCATATTCTGCTAAAAAAAAAAAAATTATTCAAATGCACTTTTTCAACAACTTGTCCATTCCAAACGCACCTTAACCCGAATAAAACAAATTCCAATGATAAACTGTTTACTTTTATTACCGTTATCGCAGCCAAACCCTGCCCAGACGAAAGTAAACAAACAAAGAAAAGGGCGGGCCAAACAATCATGTAATGTGCCGGTGTTAAATGTTTAAGTTTCCGGCCAGAATCATCGGATGGTCGTAAACGAAAAGCGGTCGACTTTACGACATGTTTACAGCGGATAGCTTTTATGATCACTTTCCCTGGAATGCGAAGAAGAAAAAAGAAATCAGAACTCCAGAAAGGATCGAGATCTAATTTCTGGCTGTGAAGGTTTACTGCTCTATTAAACCATCGATGAAACGGGATCATGGAGATCCTAACGACGATTGTGAGTCTCAATGTCGAGATGCGAGAGGGGCGTTTTTATTGTCTTGTTGTCGTAACTACACTTCTCGTATCGTAAAGATACGAGAAGAATCACGATAGAGGAGGTTATTCTCAATTATCGACAAATGAAACGCCGGTGCCTTCATTATGGGAAAACGGAGAACAAGCGTATCGTAAAAAAAGGGGAGGATGATAATTATTATGATTGAAAACAATTATTTTCACAAGGCCAATGTTGTTTGCTTTTGGAGATGGGAAGTTGTATCAGTAAATGGGAGACCGATTCTATCTAGAGGAATTTGGAACATGACAAGCACCATGAAATGACTTTGCTGGCTTGGATTGGTGAGATTGGATTTAAGAATAAATGCTATATTTCTTTTAATATCAAACCATTCAGCAGTATAAGCAAAATGTAGATGATCCCATTGTTGTAAGGCGTTTAAATGTAGATGATCGCATTGTCCGGTCTTAGTCCAGTCCCGGAATTTCGGTGTCGTCCAGATTTGAGTGCGATTTCATTGGTTTAGAGAATAAATTCTATGTTTATTTTGATTCTATGTTTCTTATAATTGAAAACAATTATTTTTACAAGGCCAATGATGGTTGCTTTTAGAGATGGAATTTCTTTTATTATCAACCCAATCAGCAGCATAAACAAGATGCATATGGTCCCATTGTCTTGAGCCTAAACCGTCATCCAGATTTGAGCAAGATTTCATTGGTTTTGAGAATAAATTCTACGTCTCTTTTGTTTCTATGTTTCTTATGATTGAAAGCAATTATTTCGGAAAGCGATTCTGGCTAGAGAAATTTGGGAATGGTGTAAACGCCCTTAAATGACTTTGCTGGTTTAGCAAGATATAGATCGTCCAGATTTGAGAGATTTCATTGGTTTTGAGAATAAATTCTTTGTTCCTTTTAATATCAACCCATTCAACAGCATAAGCAAGATATAGATGGTCACAATATTTTGCGCCTAAAACCTCTTCCAGTTTGAGCGATATTTCACTGGGTTTGGGAATAAATTGTTTTAATACCAACCCTTTCAGCAGCGTAAGCAACATATAGATGGTCACATTGCTTTGAGCCGAAAACATCGACCAGATTTGAAATATTTGCACGAACTTTCACTTGTTCCCCATCATTGCAGTTTGAATTCGAAAAACAAACCCCTTTTTCCCTTCTTAGGTGGCCTGTGATCAAACTACTAATAAAACACATTGTTTGAGATGTAGAATTGAATATCAGTTATTATTTAGTTGAAGCAACTAAATGATGTCGAGGGCGGTGAAATTGTTTTAGTATCACATTTGTGGAACTTACATATTTACGCATGCTCACCTTCATCGGGATTATTTAGTAGGCAACTTGACAATTTCATTGAAAATATTCATTTATAAGAAAAATTACTGTTTAGTATTTATTTCTGATTTCCTGCTTTTTTTATTTATATTCTGCATAATTTTCAGGATCACAGATGTTTCGAACAATTTTCAAGTCAGCATTTTATAACGAAATAGAAAAAAAGATATGATACTTTAGTACTTTTTCGGTGGAACAAAAGCCCCATGATAAGCCAAGGCCATCTGCCTACTAACAGATTTCGAGACAGAATTTTTTTTTTTAGATTTTTTTTTTTACTGGGTAGGGGTTTCTGCCCTACGCCTAATAGCCATATTAGATCGAGACCTAAGGTTTAAACTATATTCCGAAGCACTACAAACATCCATGGGACCGCTGGAACTCGAAACCTATGGTAACGATCGCTAGAGCACTAGTCACTTGCCCATCAGACCCTAAATTTTAATACTACATTTGTTAATATCAAAACTTTTTTATGCAGAGCATGTACTTTTTAAACTATATTCAAATGTTTTAATAACTTCTATAGAAAAAAAATAAATATTGTTTTTTGTTTAAAATTTGCTTTTAAAATAATTTTTGATGTAACAGAATTTAATAACATAATTTCTCTGCTGTCATAATTTAATAATTTTTAAAACTTTACATTTAATTAAATTTTTTTTTAAACTATTTACAACTTAAGCTAAATAATATTTTAGCTTTTATTCTCGTCTGAAAACATATTTCAAAAGAATGTTAAGTGTGAAAAAAAAAGGCAAAATAAATTCCTTTTAAAGCGAACTTTCTACAAAAGTTTGTCCAAGGTATAAATCATAGTATTAAATTGTGAAATAAAACAGCAACAAAATTTTTCTCCTTTTTTTCAAACATTTTTGCACTTAATCATATCCTTCGGGAAATTCTACTAAATTAAATAAATATTACTTTATTTTAAGTCTTGATTCTTGAAATAATTATGCAGATTCCTTTCTCTCACGACTTGTTGAAAATAAAAATAAATTCGTGCTTTCTTTTAAGTATTTTTTGTCTCCTATGCCGGTTTAAGAAAACCGAAAGCCAGAGAGCTAATCACTCGACCGAAGTTTGTCAGACCTCATATTTTATTGATACATTTGTTAATAACAAAACATTTTTTGAACAGAAAGCTCTTTTTTTAAGCTGTATTCCAAATTTTTAATGAAATCAAACAAAAAAATAAGAGTTTTTTTTTTAAATTTGCTTCAAAAATAACATTCGATGTGATAGAATTTAATAACATAATCTATCTGCTGACATAATTTAGTAATTTTTTAAAATTTTTTACATTTAATTAAAAGTGTTTTTAAACAATTTACAACTTAAGATATATATTATTTCATTTTTTCATCTCCTGAAAACATATTTCGAAAAGAATGTTAAGTTGGAAAAAAAAGTGGCAAAATAAAATAATTTTTAAAGCGAACTTTCTACAAAGAGTTTGCCCAAGGAATAAAGCATAGTATT
>BPLQ01007737.1:0-22390 GCA_021605075.1 Caerostris darwini | reverse complement strand
ATTATATTAAAAACTAATTATATATATATATATATATATATATATTAACTCTTTAACACAAACATTCTTTTTTTCTTAAATCACACTCACTGGGACAATTTGATTCCAACCTTCCAACAATCTACCAACAAAAGCCAAATATTAAGTGGTTTCCAACAATCATATGAGATCACCTCCTGACTGGCATTGAACCTGGTCAAAAGTCAAAGTCATAGGGCCAACCAAATGACTTTGATCTTTGACCAGGTTCTTCAACTCGAAATCTTGTATTTTAAATATATTGTGGCATAAATAGCTAAAATTCAGAATTTGCAGTCAAATATCAAAATTGACAATATGAATTGGACACACTTTTAGTTCATTCCTACTAAATCGCTCCATTAATTATGATAATTGGAATAATATTCCAGAATCTTAAATTCTATATGGATAACATGATCATGACTTTGATCAAATCATGAGATAAACATGATTTTTATGTTCCTGACTATAGCTTCTTAAATGAAAAAACTTGTATTTTCAATACATTCGCACATAAGCAACTTAAATTCATTTATATTCAAATATCATAATTGACTATATCAATTGGGGGCACTTTGAGTTCATTACAGGGACTCGGATCGGTGGCCATTACGAAAAGTGTCGCAGCTTTTCTTCCAATCAAGTGCACAGCGATGTAATTGTGCCCAATGGAAAAATATAATTGAATCCGAAACCGCAATTACGTTTTCGCTCACAGTAATTGCTTCCCTCCTCCAAGAAAATTGCTTTCGCTAATGCAAATGATATAATGCCGCTTTCGCAGGTAGCAATTATTTCCCAGCGTTTGGAACGAGTCCACCTGGCGAATCTTTGAGAGAGTGATTTGTAATCGCTTGTTTGCTAATTCATTTCGCATAAGAAAGAAGCACTTTGATGAATTTCTCTCGCCGTTTTCATTAATTTTTTCCTCAAATAGATTGTTGCACGCATTCGAAAACTGCTGTACGTGTGTCACGAAATTAAGTGGTGGCAGGAGAGATTGCACATGCAAATTAGATTTAGAATGCTAGGTGCAGTACACGCAAATTATGCAAATTTCTATGTTAATCCTTTAGTACAAACATCTTGTTTTTGCTTTAATGACAACCGCCGGGACTATTTGACTCCAACTTTCGAGCAAACTACCAATAAAAGAAAAACATAAAGTTATTTCCAACAATTATACGAGTTTATATTAAAAACTAATTATATTAAAACAACTATTTTATTCTTTTCTGAAACACTATCTGTTTTGAAAGAATCTATTTCCCAGTTATTTGAACATTTGCAAAATTATTTAACAGCCTTCGATTCTAACATATAAGCGGTATGATGACCAATTGATTAGCGCTCTAGCTTTTGCTGCCACAGGCTCCAGGTTCGAATCCTGGCGTTGCCATGGATGTTAGTTAGTGGTTCGAAATCCACTTTAAACTAGCTTCGGGTCAGTTTAGCCCTAGCGTCCACAAGATGACCGTAGAGCAAAAAACCAAACATATTACATGATAATTCTAGAGCGTGAATAACCTAAAATTATAAAATGCGATGGATCTGAACACACTTATAAAGATTATGGCTCAATTTTAATTTCCTAGCATAATATTTCCTGTTATTGAAACTTTTAAGACGTAAATATAAGATCAGAAGAATTTACTATAAGGTAAGGAGAATTTTTCAATATAAGGTAAGAAGAATTTACTTATTTTTTTTCCATCAGGGAGTCATTTTTTGTAGTCGTATGCACGAATCACACTTACAAAGTAAAAGAGTGATATTTTCCTTTAGTTCCCCTGCTTATTATTTCTTTTTTAACGTATGGAGTAGACAGTTTTTACTTTTTTTTTGTTAACAATTTAAGTACTTAACTAATCAATTTATTGTTTATGGTCATTTATCAAATAATTTAATTGAATTAAATTAACCGAAATTTTAATTTCCAATACTATTTACTCAAATCTTTATTTTCTCAAAAAATCGAAATGAAATGGGAGTGTATTTATAAACTCAATCACTCCTTTAAAAAAAGTGGGTTTTTTTTATTCTTCGGAAATCAAAACAGAAACGTCCTTTACAACAGCCTGCTTACATGTACACACAAAAATAGCGAATAGCGATAGAGACCGGGACCTACGGTTTAAAGTGAATTCCGAACTCTTACAAACATCCATGGTACCACTTGATACCAAACCTGTAACCTGTGGCACCGAGCGCTAGTCATTCGGCCATCAGACCCCAATTTTCAATAATAATAACTCAAATTTTAAGCGGCCTGACTTAGAACTGGCTAGCGCTCTACCCTCTGGAACCATACTCTTCAGGTTCGAATCCTGGCTGTGACATTGATGTTTGTGTGTGGTTGGGAAAACCTGTAAGTCCCGTTCTAGTTAGCCTAAAATGTGCAAACAATTTTAATTTCCACAATCTATTTACTCAAATTCTCATTTTGTCAAAGAAATCGAATTGAAATGGGAGCATATTTATAAGTTTAATCACTTATTTAAATAATCGGTTTGTTTTCTTATTTATTTACTTATTTTCTTCGAAAAGCAAAACAGAAACATCCTTTACAACAGCTTGCTTACATGTACGCACAAAAATAGCGAATCGCATTTAGAGTTTCGAAGTTGTCTTCGAAGATCTAAGCTTCCGAATGCTGTCAAATGCACTAGAATTCACAGAAGAAAAAAAGTTATAAAGACAGTGAAAGTATTTGACAGTGAGCCTTTTCTCTCTCTCTGCCGAAAAGAAAGTTGGGAGAAAAAGTTTTTTAGGGTTTAGTGAGGCGCAAGAAACACTCGGAGCGTATTTACATGCAGCAGACACGCTTGCTTGAGGGGCGCTGAGCAAAAATCTGTTGGAGGAATTTGAATGTTATTAATGCTATCCTCCCCTTCATTAATCATTCAATCCCTTTTTAAGCACTTCGCTCACCGGGGGGTCGTACACATATTGAAAGCTTCTTTAAGGTTGAAAAAGCACAGAATTGTTTAGATTTGTTATTATGAATATTACTATCAGCTTACTTTACTTTCCTATTTCATGGAATCATATTATTTTAAGTTCACTCATCTCTTTTGCTTGGTAGGGGATGGCCGAGTGGCTAGCGCTCTAGCGCTCGGTTTCGAGTTCGAGTCCCAGGGGTGCCATAGATGTTAGTAGTTGTTCGGGATACACTTTAAACTGTAGGTCCGGGTCTGTTTAGCCCTCGTGTGCACAAGATGACCGTAGAGCTACAGACCAAACTTTTGTAACATCATGTAATGTCTCCATATCTTATTTAAACCATATCTATGTAACATATTCATATATCCATCTCCATAGGTAGTAACATATAATATATTCATCTCCATATCTTATGTAATCCATAGCTATGGGCTTGGAGTCGGCTTGGATGTTTGTTAGTGGTCAAGAATCCACTTTAAACTGTAATGTCTAATTAGCCCAAAGTGTGCATAAGATGACCGTAGAGCGGCAAACCTTTACTTGGTCAAATAAAGATTTTTTTATATAATCAGATTCTTAAATCTGTTATTGTTTCCTATCCCATTTGGCAGACATCTAGACCAAGCCCACGAACTCGTATGAACTCATGGTTGAAGGGAAAGGGAGGCAGTTTCTAATGTGCTATAGCACCCGTTGGTAGAAGTCTGATTTGGCTCCGTGACGCTCTACAATCATATGAGACCGGGACCTATGGTTTAAAGTAGATTCCGAACCACTATAAATATCCATGACACCACCGAGACTCGAGCACAAAACCTGTGGCACCGAGATCCAGAGCGCTAGATACGCGGCCATTCAGACCTGTGTTGATTTATAATTTTTTCATGTAAACTTCAGATAGTAAAAATTAATTCTTGACGCATACCGACTCAAATTCTAATTTTCAATCAACATCATCATCATCAGTGACGCAACAGTGCTATGGTGGGCCAACGACGTCTGCCTGCTGGCAGATTTCTGACAGAAAATGTTTTCTTTTTACGGGGTAAGGTTGTCCAGCACTGCACCCAACGCACTACAGTCATCTTAGACCACTACCTATGGTTTGAAGGGAATTCCGAACCACTAAACACATCCATGATACCGCCGGGACTCGAACTGAAATCTGTGTCACTGTTGGGATTCGAACCGAAACCTGTGGCACTGAGTACCAGAGCGCTAGTCACTCGACCATCAGGCCCCAATTTTCAATAATATTAAATCAAATTTTAAGCGGCCTGATGGCCAACTGGCTAGTGCTCTTGCCTTTGGAACCATAGGCTTCAAGTTCGAATCCTGTATCACGCAAGGATGTTTGTGAGTGGTTGGAAATACATGTTAAACTGTAGATCCCGTTCTAGTTAGCCTAAAATTGGCAAAAAAAGACTGTAGAGTGACAAACTAACCTAAACCAACCAATCCAAACCAAATTTTAATTTCCAATACTATTTACTTAAATTCTTATTTTCACAAAGCAATGGAAATGAAAAGTTCGTGTATTTATAATTTTAATAGCTTCTTTAAATAATGTGTGTGTTTTATTTATTTATTTATTTTCTTCGGAAAGCAAAACAGAAACGTCCTTTACAACAGCCTCCTTACATGTACACACAAAAATAGCAAATCACGTTTAGAATTTCAAAAAAGAAACATCTAAGTTTTCGAATGCTGTCAAATGCACGAGAATTCACAGAAAAAATAAAATTTTATAAAAATTTTCAGACTCGAAGAAACACTCCCTTATCCATTACATTTGACAGTGAGCCTTTTCTCTCTCCCAAAAAGAAAGTCGGGAGAAAAAGTTTTTTAGGGTTTAGCGAGGCGCAAGAAACACTCGGAGCGTATTTACATGCAGCAGACACGCTCGCTTGAGGGGTGCTGAGAAAAAAATCTGTTGAAGGAGTTTGAATGTTATTAATACTATCTTCCCCTTCATTAATCATTTAATCCCTTTTTAAGCACTTCTCTCGTCGGGGGTCGTACACACATTGAAAACTGCTTTGAGATTGAAAAAGCACAGAATTATTTAAATTTTTATATGAATATTCCATCAGTATATGTAATTATTTCTATGTTATTACCAACGCGTTCGCAATCATTTCGCGTTCGAGTCCCGGTGGTGCCAAGGATGTTTGTAGTGGTTCGGAATCCACTTCAAAATGTAGTTCCCGTTCTAGTTAGCCCTCGTGTGCACAAGATGACCGTTGAGCGACAAACCAAAACTTTGCTTTGATAAATAAAGATTTTTTTATAAATATGCAGATTCTTAAACTTGTTGTTGTTTATATCCCATTTGGTAGAACATCTAGACCAAACCCATGAACACGTATGAGCTCATGGCTGTAGGGAAAGACGGAGGCAGCTTCTGTTGTGATGGAGCACCCGTAGATAGAAGTCTGACTTGGCTCCGTGAAGATCTACAGTCATATGAGACCGGGACCTAGGGTTGATGGGAGAATCCGAACCACTACAAACATGAATAGTACCTCCGGGACTCGAACCTGAAATTTATAGTACCAACCGTCAGAGCGCTAGCCACTCAGCCATCAAGCTCCATAAATATTTTTTAAATTGTTGTGGTTCTAATGCAGCCGGGAATACAGAAACAGTTAATCTTTTCGCCATAAGCAAGGGTTGCATCGCTGTTACTCATTCATCACTGCCCAGGGGGGCGCGTCAGGCTTGAAGATATACTTCGGACGCGAGTAACAACTACCCCTACAACACTCTAGGATCCTACTAGATCGGGACCTACGGTCTAAAGATGGATTCCGAACCACTCTAAACGTCCATGACACTGCCGGGACACGAACACGAAACCTGTAGTACTGAGCTCCAGAGTGCTCCAGGTGCAATTTCCAATACTATTTACTCAAATTCTTATTTTCTCAAAGAAATCGAAGTGAGATGTGAGCATATTTATATGTTTAATCATTCTTTAAAAAATGTTTGCGTGGTTTTTTTATCATTTACTTCCTTCGGAAAGCAAAATATAGACGTCCTTCACAACAGCCTGCTTACATGTACACACACAAAAATAGCGAATCGTTTAGAGTTTCGAAGAAACATCTAAGTTTTCGAATGCTGTCAAATGCACGAGAATTCACGAAAACAAAAAAGTCATAAAAATTTTCAGACTCGAAGAAACGCTCCCTTATCCATTACATTTGACAGTGAGCCTTTTCTCTCTCTCTCCCGAAAAGAAAGTCGGGAGAAAAAGTTTTTTAGGGTTTAGTGAGGCGTGAGAAACACTCGGAGAGCATTTACATGCAGCAGACACGCTCTCTTGAGGGGCGCTGAGAAAAAAATCTGTTGAAGGAGCTTGAATTTTATTAATGCCATCCTCCCCTTCATTAATCATTCAATCCCTTTTTAAGCACCTCGCTCATCGGGGGTCGCACACACATTGAAAACTGCTTTGAGTTTGAAAAAGCACGGTATTATTTAAATTTATTTATGAATATGGACCTGAATTGCCGAATCGCTAGCGTCTGGTGCTCGGTAACACTTTTGGGTTCGAGTCCCGGTGGTGCCATCGATGTTTGTTGTGGTTCGGAATCCACTTTAAGCCGTAGGAACAGATATTCGCTGTATTGATTGGCTGTTTCGGGATCAGTCTCATCTCCATTTCTGATGCATTTCAACTTGTCCTGATGGTCAGAAAGCATTGTTTCGCACATTTCAACACTACATGCTTTTCCAAAAAATTCAGTGTTTTCGGTACCAATCGAGATCTGATGCGGTAGAGGCCCGAAAAGTCTTAAAATGGAATTGACCGATCGTTTTGTAATCCGTAATTTTACAAAATGAAATTATTTGAATTACGACAAATGCTTCATCGACTGAATTAAATACAGTTAATTACAGACTTCAGGATTTATTTAATTCAAATCTTTACTACAAACCTTTCGAAAGAGGGGCCTGTTGGCCGAGTGTCTACCGCGCGGGCGCTCGGGTTCTCGGTAATACAGGTTTGGGATTCGAGTCCCGGCGATGCCATGGATGTTTGTAGTGGTTCGGAATCCATTCTAAGCCATAAGTTTAATATGATCGTAGAGAGTTGCGGGGGCATTGTTACTCCGTGTCCGTAGCTTATCTTCAAGCTACACGTACCGCCTGAGTAGCGCTAAGGGAGTAACGTCGGGGCAACCCATGCTTATGGCATAAAAAGATAACGGTTTAAGTATTTGCCAGCTGCATTAAGTAAAAACCTTGAGAAAAAATTCTTAAAAGCAAAAGTAAAATATATCGATGCCCTGATGACTTGACTAGGTGCTTTGAGATGTATGCTCGCTGATTCTGTTTCATCTCAATTTACCCAAATACTGTTTGGTTTGGTTTATCGCTGTACTGTCATTTTGTGCACACGAGAGCTAATTAGACCGGTACCTACAGTTTAAAGTGGGTTCCGAACCACTCACAAACATTCATGCCACCGCCAGGATTAAAACCTGAAGCCTGTGATAATAAAGGTCAGAAAGCTAACCATCAGGCCTCCCAAATACTGTTAAAATATTAAAGTTAAATTAATTTGACAACGGCGAAAATTAAATCTTTATAAAGGAACTACTCTACAACTGGAAATTCTTGATTTCATTGCCCATGACCGATTTCAAAATCCATTTTAAAAGAAAAGAATCTTTGCACGTGCTTTCGGCAACGAAAAGAAATTAAATTAGATGGGTAAATTTGAAAAAAAAAAGAAATAGATAAAGCACCTGATCAAATAGACCTTAATATTTTAACAGTTGAACGATGATTAGAATATATGAAGTACGACTAGTACTTGAAATAAAAGTGAATACAAAATAATAATCCTCAGAAAGAAAAAGGTTGATACTCATAGCTTATACAGGGTTACGAGACTTTTCGTAAGGATTGAAGAATCATTGTCATCTCATAATATAGTATAGGGGCCTGAATGGCCGAATGGCTAGCGCTCTGGAGCTCGGTACCACAGGTTTCGGGTTCGAGTCCCGGCGGTGCCATGGTTGTTTGTAGTGGTTCGGAATCCACTTTAAAAAGTAGGTCCCGGTCGAATAAGATCGTAGAGTGTTGAGGGGGCATTGTTACTCCGCTTCCGTGGCTTACCACCAAGTTACACGCGCCCCCTGGGTCATGCAAAGTGAGTACGTCTGTGCAGCGCTTGCCTTAAGGCATCCAAGACCAAACTGTCTAAGTGTTTGCCAACTGCATTAGAAAGAAAAAAAAATAATATAGTATGCACCCTGTCGCATATCAAATATTCAAGAGTAAAAAAAAACTTTATATCAGAAAGCCTTCTGTAGTTTGTTTCTTGGTTCTACATATTTTACGTATTGTAACAACACGTGTTGCTGATAGAGCATAATAGAGATGAAGTCACACCAAATCGGTGTGGAGCTTAGATTTAGAAGGATATGTCTTTATTGTCCTGGTTAAAACTCAATTAAAATGTTTCATAAAAGAATTAATTGCTCGATTCTTGGCCTAGTGTTAATGTGCGCTGGAAGGCTCAAGTGCAAATCCGCTGGCTACTTTCATTGCAACTTTTAGTAGAAAACTACGGCATTGTGACAATCTGTGAAAAGCGTGGGTTTTAACTGGGATTTCTCCTGTGCGAATTGCGACATTGTATATGGGAATATAACAAATATATACGGGTCAATTGCACTTAAAAGTTCTACCAGAAAGCAATCTCGTCTCCTCACCACAAATTTGAGGGTTATTCGTAATGTACATTAGTACACTAGGCAAACAGATGTTCGACAAAAAAAAAAGAGTTAATTATATCCACTTTCGTAAAACGCTTCAATTCTCACTTTCATTTCATAGCTCCACGTCAGACTTTTAAGTTTGGTATGTCGCTCTATGGTCATTTTTTGCGCACTTTAGGCTAATTAGATCGGGTCCTATAGTTTAACGTGGATTCCGACCACTAACAAACATCCATTCCATCCCCAGATTCGTGCCTCAAGTTTGTGGTTCCAACTACTACAGCACTAGCCAATGATGCCGCTTTCAGAAACGAGGAGCCTCTATAAATATTAAGATATTTTTTTTCTTTCTAATGCAGCCGGCAAACACGTAGACAGCTTGGTCTTGGAGGCCTTAAGGCAAGCGCTGCAGAGACGTACTCACTTTGCATTACCCAGGGGGCACATGTAACTTGAAGATAAGCCATGGACGCGGAGTAACAATGCACCCGCAACGCTCTACGATCCTATTAGGACCGGGACCTACGGTTTTAAGGGGATTTCGAACCACTACAAACATCCATGGCCCCACCGGGACTCGAACCCGAAACCTTTGGTACCGAGGGCCAGAGCGCTAGCCGCTCGGCCATTCAGGCCCTAGAATAAGATATATATATATATGTGTAAAGATTCTCACATCGACATTCAGGATGCTTGGAGGGATTTTTCTTGAGACGTCTTGAGGTATTTTAAAAATGTAACATGTTGAGAAGTTTTAAAGCTATAATTTCTCAACTCGTTTCCATATATATCCCTTTGTACAACTAGTATGGGTTTGGTTTTATTTGTCACTCTACGATCATTTTGTGCACACTTTAGGCAAATTATACTGGGACCTACAGTTTAACACAGATTCCGAATCACTCCCAAACATCCATGCCACGGCTAGGATTCGAACCTGAAAAGCCTATGATACCGAATGCCAGAGATCTCGTCAATTGGCCATCAGGCTGCTCAAACTTATAGGTCTTTCTTATCTAAATTTCCCATACTAATTGACCCTATACTTCAAAATGATTAGTTACCTTTTATTTATCTCGCTACTTACATATTTCATTGTGCCATCATGAGAAGTGATAGTTTGTTCTGCTAATCCATGAAAGATTGATGTGACGTGATGACATTCTCTCTTGTTGAATGAAGATGAAGGGCATTTGTGATTAAATATGAATAAATATATAGTGAGATTTCTATTGATTTGATTATTTTATCTTAATACATCATCCATCTCAATGAGTAGGAGTTAAAAGTCATAGGATATCAAAACAATCTTACAAATGTAGGAAAAAAAAACCTAAAATGTAAAGAAACAATTTAATTTTTAAAGTTTACGTAACTGTACTTGGACGGCACATGATATTTGATAGTTAATATGCATGTATGATATTTGATAGTTAATATGCATATATGATATTTGAAATTTTTACTTAAGTTAATATTTTTTTCTTCCAATACTATCTCACTGTACTGTACATGTACCAGGCCCATGCGCCCATTAATATTGTTCCTTTCTTTATAATGAGAAACACCACTTCCATGGGTCAACATTATTTCCCACTATGATGAGATTAGTGGGAGTAATAACTTTTAACCAGGCGTTAGAAAGTAACTTTCTCTTCTAACATATCGTATTTAAAAAAATTGGAAAACCCAATTAGCAGACCAATTGTCGATGCAAGACATTTTATCCCTGTTACAAGTCCCTCATTTTTCAAATCGTTAATTGTAGTACATATGATTAACAGGACCCGAACCTTACTAGCTACTTTGTACCTTCTTAAACATTACCTAATGTGTAAAACCGTAGGTTTTCCTATGAGACATTTGTTTAAGAAAAATAATATACCTACCACTATAATAGACCTGAATGACCAAATGTCTGGCACTCGGTGGACAGATTTTGGATTAGAGACCTAGCGGTGCCATGGATGTTTGTAGTGGTTCGATATCCACTTTAAGCCCGGTCTCATATGACTGTTGAAGAAACATGATAGTATATGACTGTAATACGAATTAACATATGACTGATGTATAACAGACTGTATATGACTGTCACGGAACCAAGTCAGACATCTCCCTATGGATGCTCCATCACAACAGAAGCTACCCCCTTTCTCTTCTCTTCAATCTTTCTCCCATACGAGTTTGTGGGGGTTGATCTAGATGTCTACCAAGTGGGATAAGAAACAACAGCAACACTATTAGAATAGTATTTTTGCTAATGATTTCAGTTTTAATTTAGATATGAATATGACTAAAATTTCAGTACTGATATGATCTTTATTTTTATTGTAAATCCTCTAAATTTACTGAACCAGTTATATTAGAGTCCCGTTACGGTGGACCATTGGTAATCCCCCAAGAACTTTCAGGAGAGAAGAAAGTAGTTTCGCAATAATTTTAAAAAAGGTTTGCAGTTTTCAAAACCTATGCAGTTACCAAAATTTTTTATAACAACCTTTTTTCTCTGCCCCACATGTGCGTATTTTATTTGTTTCTAATTGGGAATATTCTAACCAGAACGTTTGACTTCAGATAATAGATGCTATATCACAAACTCCGCCAAATCTATTTGTTATTGGTGGTGGTGTTTCTTATCCCACTTGGCTGGCCAAGCCCACACGTACTCATGATTGAAGGGGAAGGAAGCAGCTTCTGTTGTGATGGAGCACCCCGTAGGTAGAAGTCTGACTTTGGCTCCGTGACGCTCTTACAGTCATTGGAGACCGGGACCTACGGCTTAAAGTGGATTCCGAACCACTACAAACACCCATGGCACCGCCGGGATTCAAACCCGAAACCTGTGGCACCGAGCAACAGATCGCTAGGCACTCGGCCGTTCAGGTCCCAAATTTGTGAATGCCAACGGCAAGCGGTGTTCCCAGGTGGTCACCCACCCAAGTACTGACCGCGCCCAATGATGCTTGACTTCGGTGATCTAACGAGAAGTGGTATATTCAGCATGGTATGGCTGTTGGCTATCTATTTGTTCTTTAAACAAGTGATTGTAGCGTTCGTCGCCAATGGAAAACGAAATCCCATTCTCTTACAAACCACTGATGGTACGAATACTACAGTGCCCAAAAAGTAAGACCAATTTTTTTTTTTTTCTAGAACTCTTTATTTATTCTTCCAAATATATTTCCTCGCCTTCAAAGTAATCCCCTCTGGACACAATGCACTTATGCCAATGTTTTTCCAATCCTCAATGCATGCTAAAATGTCATCGGCAGGGATGGCCTTCAAAGCACGCGGCGATTCACGTTGAATCTCTTCAATTGACTCAAAACGGTGTCTCCGGAGTGGTCTTTTGAGTTTAGGGAATAGCCAAAAATGGTGTGAATACGGTGGTTGTGGAACGATATGGGTTTCATTTTTGGCGAAAAAGTCACGAAAAATCAATGCAATGTGAGCCGGCACATTCAGTGTTTTAGTTACCAATCGAGATTTGAGGGCCAAAATGGAATTGACCGATCCTTTTGAAATTCCAACATCATCACTAAGGTCTCTAATTGTAAATCGAGAGTTTTCAAGCATCAAATCGTTAATTTTTTTGGACGTGAGCTTCGTCGGTTGAGGTTGATGATCGACCAGTAGGCTCTTCGTCTTCAACGCGTTCTCTGCCTTCTTTGAACTGTGTATACAACTTGTAAACATTTCTTTCCGATATAGGAATGCTCACCGAATGACTTCTGCAATATGCTATACGTTTCAGCAAACAAAATTGAATGCAAGTCCTTTGCTCAATTAATTCGATATTCCAAATATCGCCGGAATCAGTTTTAGCGTCTCACAAAGCCAAGCATAACCCGAAGAGTAATGAATATTTTTGAGATCAAATTTCGCACAGATGTCAAGTACAGTGTCAGCAACCTAAAAGAAAAAAAAATTGAAATTCTATAAGCCAATTTTAAATTTTAAATGTAAAATTGGTCTTACTTTTGGATATAGTAGTACATATACATGTGTGTTCATACTTTCATGAATATATTATGTGAAGATATGCACGTGCATTCACGGAAGTGTATGTACATTAAAGCACATATATAAATTGCATGGATGCATGCATAATATAGATGCAAATTGTATATAAATTCATACAATGAGTACAGAAAAAAGACCTTTAAAAAAAGACTTATAACTTTTGAAGACTTTATAACTTTTGAAATTATCATTAGATGTTCACAATAGTGGTAATTATAAAAATGTCTGGAAGGGAACTAATTTAAGAATCATTTAAAATTGGTCTTACTTTTTGGATACTTACTTTTAGGATCTGACTTTTCCACATGGGAGAAATGTCAATTTGTGCACGACCCCTCCAGACGCATCTGAGGCGGAAACGAGATTTGGATAAAGAGGGCCGTGTTGTTGGAAATCGGCGAGGCGCGAGGCGTGAGAGGCGGTTAATGGGACGCATTCTTTTGTCGCGTCGCACTGCGAGGCGGTGGGAATGACCGCCGCATTTGTTAATTGAATCCTGAAATTCACATTCAGGAGACATTTCTACTGAATTAATGCCAAGGTAGAAACGTGTAAAGGCTTCTATTGTCCAGTTTAATCCCTATAGCAGAGTGTAGTTTTTGGTAATCCTACCATTGTAAAGATCTTTAAAAAGTTTCGGGTATTGCTTGATGAGTGGTACTGTTATTTGCTTATTCCAAATGAACAAAGTATTAATTTTTGTCAGAAATAGTATAGTTATTTTAAAACTTATATTTTATATTACGTTTAGAATCTGCTGCTTAAAAAGTTATAAAACATGATTTCATGAAATCATTCCAATCATTTTAATCTTTATAAATTAATTATAATTCAGTGATTTTCTTCCCAAAAAGTTCATCAAAGTAAACGATAGAAATTTATCATATTGCAAAGAATTAAACTGTTAACAATATAATTATACTTGCTTAACATTCAATGCGTTTGCTGGTTATATATTATTAGCTGTTTACCCGGCATGGTCAGGGTATTTAGTGTTACTAAATTTCGTAAGAGAAGGTTCGTTTTTCGCTCCGCGGGCATCTTGTGAGCAAGAAGGCTAGACAGACTGGGATTTGCAATTTAAAGTGGAATCCATACCACTCACAAACATCCCTGCCAACACCAGCATTCGAACCTGAAGCCTGTGATACCAAAGGACAGAGCGCTAGCCACTTGGCCACCGTCAGAGAGGAGAATATAATGTGACAGGAAAAGGAATGAATAGGTGTAGTGGGAAACTATCTATCATATTCATTGATTTCATTCCTGATCATATTCACTGATAACTATCATATTCATTGATTTCATTCATGATCATATTCACTGATAACTATCATATTCCTTGATTTGATGAATATGATATATATTCTATATGAAAATATATATCTATATGAAAACTATACTGCTATTGCCATTTTAATACCTCATTCTGTTGCCTAGTAAATTTACCACTTTTAACCAACAGAAATTGTGTATATGAGTTGGCACATTTCAGATTATTGCATACTTACTTGGCACTGGAATCATCCCTGATCAAGAAGGGGGATCTCCCGAGCAGAGGCCCCTCATAGCGCTTCGATGGGCTGAGGTTCGCAGCATCTGCAATCTGCTTTTGTTTGGGGTGCGTAATTTTTGGCAGTTGGGGCTACGTTCTCGCGGCCACAGATAGTTTGAAAGAAGGAATATTACATACGAGCATGTTCGGTGATGATCTGTGGACACTGTTGTCATCTTAATATCTCATTCTGTTGTCTAGTGAATTTACCACTTTTAACCAACTGAAATTGTGTATATGTGTTGGCTCATTTCCGATTATTGCATACTTACTTGGCACTGGAGTCATCTCCGATCAATAAAAGGGATCTCCCGAGCAGAAGCCCATCATAGTACTTCGATGGGTTGAGGTTCGCAGCATCTGCAAACTGCGGTTGCATGGGGTGCGTAATTTTTTCAGTTGCGGCTGAGTTCGCGCGGCCCCAGATATTTTGAAAGAAGGAATATTACGTACGGGCACGTTCGATAATGATCTGTTGACACTGTTTCATCTTAATACCTCATTCTGTTGACTAGTGAGTCTACCACTTTTAACCAACTGAAATTGTGTATATGTGTTGGCTCATTTCCGATTATTGCATACTTACTTGGCACTGGAGTCATCTCCGATCAATAAAAGGGATCTCCCGAGCAGAAGCCCATCATAGTACTTCGATGGGTTGAGGTTCGCAGCATCTGCAAACTGCGGTTGCATGGGGTGCGTAATTTTTTCAGTTGCGGCTGAGTTCGCGCGGCCCCAGATATTTTGAAAGAAGGAATATTACATACGGGCATGATCGATGAAGAACTGTTGTCATCTTAATACCTCATTCTGTTGTCTACTGAATCTACCACTTTTAACCAACAGAAAATGTGTATATGAGTTGGCTCATTTCCGATTATTGCATACTTACTTGGCACTGGAGTCATCCCCGATCAAGAAGGGGGATCTCCCGAGCAGAGGCTCCTCATAGCACTTCGATGGGCTGAGGTTCGCAGCATCTGCAATCTGCGGTAGCTTGGGGTGCGTAATTTTTGGCAGTTGGGGCGGCGTTCGCACGGCCCCCGATATTTTGAAAGAAGGAATATTACTTACGGGCACGTTCGATGATGATCTGTGGACACTGTTGTCATCTTAATACCTCATTCTGTTGTCTAGTGAATTTACCACTTTTAACCAACTGAAATTGTGTATATGAGTTGGCGCATTTCAGATTATTGCATACTTACTTGACAATGGAGTCAGCCCCGATCAAGAAGGGGGATCTCCCGAGCAGAGGCCCCTCATAGCACTTCGATGGGCTGAGGTTCGCAGCATCTGCAATCTGCGGTAGCTTGGGGTGTGTAATTTTTTCAGTTGGGGCTGCGTTCGCGCGGCCCCAGATATTTTGAAAGAAGGAATATTACGTACGGGCACGTTCGATGATGATCTGTTGACACTGTTGTCATCTTAATACCTCATTCTGTTGTCTAGTGAATTTACCACTTTTAACCAACTGAAATTGTGTATATGAGTTGGCTCATTTCAGATTATTGCATACTTACTTGGCACTGGAGTCATCCCCGATCAAGAAGGGGATCTCCCGAGCAGAGGCCCCTCATAGCACTTCGATGGGCTGAGGTTCGCAGCATCTGCAAACTGCGGTAGCATGGGGTGCGTAATTTTTGGCAGTTGGGGCTGAGTTCGCGCGGCCCCAGATATTTTGAAAGAAGGAATATTACATACGGGCACGTTCGATGATGATCTGTGGACACTGTTGTCGTCTTAATACTTCATTCTGTTGTCTAGTGAATTTACCACTTTTAACCAACTGAAATTGTGTATATGAGTTGGCACATTTCAGATTATTGCATACTTACTTGGCACTGGAGTAATCCCTGATCAAGAAGGGGGATCTCCCGAGCAGAGGCCCCTCATAGCACTTCGATGGGCTGCGGTTCGCAGCATCTGCAATCTGCGGTAGCTTGGGGTGCGTAATTTTTGGCAGTTGGGGCTGCGTTCGCGCGGCCCCCGATATTTTGAAAGAAGGAATATTACATACGGGCGCGTTCGATGATGATCTGTGGACACTGTTGTCATCTTAATACCTCATTCTGTTGTCTAGTGAATTTACTACTTTTAACCAACTGAAATTGTGTATATGAGTTGGCACATTTCAGATTATTGCATACTTACTTGGTTGGTTGATTCGGTTATCAGGGGAACTTAGTTCAAGTTGATTGAAGTTGAGAAACCTGTTACAGTCGTTTCACGGTCTAGTTGATGTCTTATTCACGCGTGTGATGAGTATTTATGCGGGAGTTTCTAGTATGATGGAGATGGAGAGAACTGATTGCCCGAGTTTAAAGAGTCAAATCGCCATGGATCTTACTGCTGATTTGGATTCTGATGCTTGCAATTCGCGTAAGCTCTTACAAGATTTGGCTACTTTCAAGAAAAATTTTCCAACCATGCAGCATGTTTTTTCTACGGGGAACGGTCCTCTTAAGGACCATTTGCAAGTACCCAGTTCCAGCGCTGCCGCTGAAGCTATGTTAACGGAACCTCCCCTGCTCTCTGATGCCGATCACTGCACCGCCATCACTGCGGCACGCGCCCAACTCAACGACAAGGAGAAGGCTGTGGACATGATCCAACAAATTCTACAGAATCAAAACATCCTGATTGACGGAGGTGTCATTCAGCGGACTGCCCTTAAACCCACCATGGATGGACTAAAAACAGCGGAAGCAGCCCTTGCTGAGGCAACCAAACGGGTAAGTGAGCTCGGATTATGTCCACTTACTAACTGCGCTAGGCACAGTAACGCGCAGGTAAAGTTAAGCTCCAAGAGCAAGATTAGTTCTAAAACTAAAAAGCCTAAAAGACCCGCTGCGGCTGCTCCTAGTGACGGCTTTCTTAAACCGCCTAAAAGGCATACTGCTCGCATTAGTGTTGAAACTAATATCACTAATCCCATTGCTACTACTAACAATTTTGAGCAACTATCTGATGTTGAGATTGAAGACGACAATCCTGCTGACATGCCTGTAGCTGCCGAGCCTAAACTGCCGCCCATCATGGTGCGGTTCACTGACGCACTTAAATTGCACGTTGCTGAAATCAGCCCTCTGCATAAGGATGATGTTCGTATCAAGCTTGCCGGTGAGCAGCTGAAGATTTTCCCGGCCAACACGGATGTTCATCGTGCTGTCACCCGCTTTCTTACGGAGAAGCAGCTAGAATTTTTTTGTTATAACACCAAAAAATCAACGCCCGCAGAAAGCGGTGCTTAACGGTCTGCATGTCACCCACTCCTCTGAAGAAATAGCGGCAGGACTCTCTGAACTCGGTCTCTTGATAGACCAAGTCAGACAGTTAACAAACTTGAAGACTAAGGCCCCCATCCCGGTGTGGCAACTCACATATCGCAAGGCCCCGGAGAACGTCAAGCTCTTCGAAGTCAACCGACTACTCCACTACTCGGTCCGAGTAGAGAAGTTTAATCGCCGCCCATGAGCCTCACAGTGCTTTTCTTGCAATCTCTTTCACCATTCATCCAAGAATTGCAACTATAAGAAGAGGTGTTTAAAATGCGGAGGTGAGCATCACCTAAAAGACTGCCATATCAAGGAGAGGATCGAAAACCCCACCTGTATCAACTGCCACCAGATGGGGCACCTTGCCGCTTGGAGAGGTTGCCCGATGTTTCAAAGCCCCGCCTACCACCCAATCAGGGCCATGCGCCAACAAGACCCGCCTTCACCAGCCGGCAAGTCTCGGAGGGCGTATCCTACGCAAGTTTCTTGCAAGGTACACCCAGGATCTCTCACGCTGCGCCGTTGGTCACAAACCATCTGCCTCAAAATATCAACGATGACAATACTGATCTCACTGCGGACTCTGCCACTAAGGCAATGTATGTTCTAAAAGAAATTGTTAATCTCTTTAACACGTTTGGAGGGCTTGACAATATTTACTCACAATTTAAAAATGCTACTAACCCCTTTGAAAAATGCAGCTTCTTTTAAATTCATTAAGTAATTGCGCTTGTTGCTTCTTATTTAATTATTTTTTTAATTGCGCCTTTCTTTTATTTACTCTACGTTTTGTTTTTACTCTCTTCTTTTTGTACTAAGAATGGACATAATCATGCTCACTGCTTTTGTTTGTATTCATGTTTTTTGTTTCCAATGAACCTTATTCCTCAAGATTAGGAGTCTTAAGGCCATACACGGCCAAGGTACTCCGTGCGTTGAATGATGATGATGAATTGCATACTTACTTGGCACTGGAGTCATCCCCGATCAAGAATGGGAATCTCCCGAACAGAGGCCCCTCATAGCAATTCGATGGGCTGAGGTTCGCAGCATCTGCAATCTGCGGTAGCTTGGGGTGCGTAATTTTTGGCAGTTGAGGCTGCGTTCGCGCGGCCCCCGATATTTTGAAAGAAGGAATATTACATACGGGCACGTTCGATGATGATCTGTGGACACTGTTGTCATCTTAATACCTCATTCTGTTGTCTAGTGAATTTACCACTTTTAACCAACTGAAATTGTGTATATGAGTTGGCACATTTCAGATTATTGCATACTTACTTGGCACTGGAGTCCTCCCCGATCAAGAAGGGGGATCTCCCGAGCAGAGGCCACTCATAGCACTTCGATGGGCTGAGGTTCGCAGCATCTGCAATCTGCGGTAGCTTGGGGTGCATAATTTTTGGCAGTTGGCGCTGCGTTCGCGCGGCCCCCGATATTTTGAAAGAAGGAATATTACATAGGGGCACGTTCGATGAAGATCTGTGGACACTGCTGTCATCTTAATACCTCATTCTGTTGTCTAGTGAATCTGCCACTTTTAACCAACAGAAATTGTGTATATGAGTCGGCACATTTCAGATTATTGCATACTTACTTGGCACTGGAGTCATCCCCGATTAACAAGGAGGATCTCCCGAGCAGAGGCCAATCACAGCACTTCGATGGGCTGAGGTTCGCAGCATCTGCTCTCTGCGGTTGCTTGGGGTGCGTAATTTTTGGCAGTTGGGGCTGCGTTCGCGCGGCCCCAGATATTTTGAAAGAAGGAATATTACATACGGGCATGATCGATGATGAACTGTTGTCATCTTAATACTTCATTCTGTTGTCTACTGAATCTACCACTTTTAACCAACAGAAAATGTGTATATGAGTTGGCTCATTTCCGATTATTGCATACTTAAAAGATTGACTTTGGAGAATCGAACGATCTAGATAGAGACTTTAACTAGATGCTTTCGCTGATTAGTTGATGCTTTCTGAGACGGTTAACGTATTTTTGGGGTGTGATGAGTATTTATGCGGGAGTTTCTAGTATGATGGAGATGGAGAGTCATTCTGGTCTGATGGATCCTGCGGATGACAAGTTCACCAAGCTCATTCAAGAGATGGATGATTTTAAAAACAAGTTTTCGCCCATTCCAGATGCTCGCCTATCGACGGGGAACGGTCCTCATCAGGACCATTTGCAAGAACCCAGTTCCGCCGCTGCTGAAGCCATGATCACTGACTCGCCAATCCTCACTGAAGCTGAACACTGCTCTCACATCACTGCAGCTCAGACTCAACTTAAGGACAGAGAAAAAGCTGTCGATATGATGCAACAGATCATCAGGCATCAGGGTGTTCTGATCGATGAAGGACTTATGAAACCGACTGCCCTGAAACCCACTCTAGAAGGACTGAAGAAAGCTGAGGATGCACTTGCAGAGATAACAAAACGGGTGAGTGAACTAGGATTATGTCCGCTGACTAACTGCGCTCGGCATAGTAATGCGCAAGTAAAATTAAAATTAAATGCTAAACTAAATCTAAACCTAACCCTCAGAATAAAAAAGTCAAACGACCTGCTGTAACTGCTCATAACGATGGATTCATTAAACCGCCTAAAAGGCACACGGCTAGGATAACTGTTGAAACTAACATTGCTAATCCAGTTCAAACTACCAATAACTTTGACCGCCTGTCTGATGATGAGGCTGATGCAAATAATGTCGACATGGATGTTCCTGCTGAACCCAGACTGCCGCCCATCATGGTGCGCTATAAGGATGATCTCAAGAATCATATTGCTGAAATTAGCACTCTCCATCAAAATGACATTCGAATTAAGCTTGCCGGCGAGCAGCTTAAACTTTTCCCTGCAAACCCGGAAGTACATAGAGCTGTTGCTAAATACCTCACGGAGAAGCAATTGGAGTATTACGTCATCACTCCTAAAAATCAACGCCCGCTTAAAGCGATGCTCAAAGGGCTGCCAGTCAGCTACACTGCTGAAGAAATCGCTGATGGACTCACTGAACTTGGTCTCAAGTTAGACCAAGTCAGACAATTGCACAATCTCAAGACCAAGGCCCCCATTCCGGTGTGGCAGATTATCTACCGAAAAGTTCCTGAGAATGCCAAGATTTTTGAGGTGACCAGACTGCTCCACTTATCGGTTAAAGTCGAGAAGTTTAATAGAAGACCGGGAGCATCTCAGTGCTTTTTCGTGTAATCTATTCCATCATTCTACAAAAAACTGCAACTATAAAAAACGATGTCTCAAGTGCGGGGGTGAGCATCAATTAAAAGATTGCCACATAAAGGCACGCATTGAAAACCCGACATGCATCAACTGCCACCAGATGGGGCACCTTGCCGCATGGCGAGGCTGCCCGATGTTCCCAAGCCACGCCCACCTCCCAATCAGGGACGAGCACCTGCAAGACTCGCCTTCAGCAGCCGCACGGTCTCCAGAAGGCGTATCCTATGCCAGTTTCCTGCAAGGAACCTCCAAAGATTTACACGCAGCACCATCGGTCTCTGTGAAACCTTCGCATTTTGTAAATAATGATAATCCTAATCTTAATGCTGACTCAGCTGCTAAGATGATGTATGTACTAACAGAAATGGCTAATCTTTTCAATGTTCGGAGGTCTCGATAATATTTACTCCCAATTTAGAACAGCTACTAACCCTTTAGAAAAAATGCAAATACTATGTAAATTTATTATTTAATTGCGCTTGTGGTTAATTACTCAATTTTAACTTTTTAATTGCGCCATTCTTTTATTTACATTCCGTTTTGTTTTTTATTTTTCGTTTCTTTTTCTTACTAACAAGGACATAATCAAGTTCACTGCCTTTTGTATTATCCATGTGTTTTTCTTCCCATGAACTTTATTTACAAGCTTAGGAGTTTTAAGGCCGCATCATAGGCCAGGGTACTCCGTTCGTCGAATGATGATATTGCATACTTACTTGGCACTGGAGTCATACCCGATCAAGAAGGGGGATCTCCCGAGCAGAGGCACATCATAGCACTTCATGGGCTGAGATTCGCAGCATCTGCAAATTGCGGTTGCTTGGAGTGCGTTCGCGCGGCTCCAGATATTTTGAAAGAAGGAATGTTACATACGGTCAATTACCTGTGGAAGGTTAGGAGACCTGACTTTGGACCAGGAGCGATGGAGACCACCGAGGATGAGTGGTGGTGGAGAATGGAGCGTGCTGAGACGATCAACTACTCCGTTCAGGCAAGTGCACCAGGAGCGAGTAATCCAGAACTTATGGAAACAACGAGTGCGTCAATACCCTTGAATCTGCTGGCCTCGCCTGTATTTCACGAAAGGCTATCTGAAGAAGAACGCTGTGCACGCATATCAACTGTGACCAAGAAGAAGGACCTTGCAAAGAATCTCTACGATGCATATGCTGCAGCGCTGACTGGATATTCTCCCGATGATGACGACTTTAAAGAACTGAAGATACGCCATGAAGATCTCCAGCTTGCAAAGAGGGAGGTAAGCAAACTTGAGCTTTGCCCATTGTCATGTTGTAAAAAAAATAAAATTATAAACATTAACTCTCAAATTAAGCGCAATGCTGCCCATCTTAATAATCATGAACATGATAATGACGGTTTTACTATGCCCTCCAAAAAGCTTATTGCTAAGGTCAATTGTGCTAAAAGACCTCAACATTTAGTTGAGACCAAAAATTCGTTTGACAAACTTATTGTAGACGAACAGGAGGAGCAGGACTCTAATAGTACCCCTATACTTAAGAAAATGCCACCCATTATGGTCAAGCCAACAGAAAATCTAAAAACTATGCTTGCCAAATTTGACAAA
>BPLQ01007736.1:11856-29321 GCA_021605075.1 Caerostris darwini | reverse complement strand
GAAGAAAGTAACGGGACACGACACTATAACGACATAAACCCATATTTATTAAAATTAATAGGAGGTAGGGCCTCCTTTGGCTGCGATCACAGCTGCAACCCTTCTGGGCATGCTTTCCACTAAATTAGCCATAGTGGCAAGAGGAATTTCGTTCCAAATGTTTAACAGGAAGTTCCATAGTTCAGGCTTGCTTTTGGGGAGTGGGGTGCAGGCCCTCAACCGACGGTTCAATTCGTCCCAGAGATGTTCAATTGGGTTAAGATCAGGGCAATGCGCCGGCCACTCCATGCGTTTAACGTTGTTGTTCACATACCAATCAAGAGTCCTCCTTGCAACATGGCATGTTGCGTTGTCGTCTTGATACCAGCAATCATCCATACCGTACGTTGCCCACAAGGTAGGAAGAACATGATTGTTGAGAATATCACAGTATCTATCGGCATTCATCGCACCATCAACCTTCACCAGTGGGCCAGCCCCATATCAGGAGAAACAGGCCCATACCATCAATCCTCCTCCACCAAACTTTACAGTTTTGACGACACACTCGGGCAAAAGGCGTTCTCCTGGTAAACGCCATACCCAAACACGTCCATCGGAATGGAAAAGGGTAAATCGTGACTCGTCACTCCAAAGGACGCGTTTCCAGTCATCCAGAGTCCAAGTACGGTGGTCTTTGGCCCATCGAAGGCGCGCTTTCTTGTTGGTTTTCGTAATCAAAGGCTTATGGGCCGCCGGACGTCCTGTGTAACCTAACTTATGGGCCTCCATACGAAGAGTCTTGGTCGAAACGGTCACACCTGTGGCTTGTCTAAACTCATTAGCGATGTTATCCATGGATGTTTGACGGTTATTTCGAATCTCCCTGCCGAGCACCCGCCGGTCCCTGCTGGGGAGAACTGTAGGTCGTCCACTTCGGGGTTTGTTCTGACAGTGTCCCTCAGTCTTGTAGCGACACACAACACGTGCTACAGTTGATTTTGGGCAGTTACGGAGACGGGATATCTCCCTAATTGACACCTTGGCAAGATGCAATCCAACCAACATACCTTTCTCGAACTCAGACAGCTCTTCCCGTGGCGGCATCTTGACAAAAAACAACTCTAGTCGACCCCACAGAGTATTTATAGGATATGGCTGACACATGATACCTATTATTGCGCATGTGTCAGCTGTATTGTCGACTTTTCTACGTTTCGAGGGGTGTCCCGTCACTTTCTTCCAGATAGTGTAGTTCTTTGAAAAATGAAGAACACATTAGAGTAGAAAATGGTAAGACTAAATGGAGAGCTTGCCCAATAAATAAAATAAATAAATAATAGAGGGAAGTTTATTTATTTATTTTTTTTATTTAATTTTTTTTTATTATTTTCATTAAAATTATTAATAGGGAAATAACATGCAAGAGCGAAAAGTAAAAAGAGAAGCATTGATTAAAAACAATAAACTAAGAGAACGGAGAGCGAACTGGGAAAAAAGTCAACATATGAATCTAGGTCAGTGCTTTTGGAAGAAAACGTTCTGTGGATGAAAAAACTCAAAATCTTCAGCGGGGGATAATAAACATGTCAGCTAATTAGCAGGGAGGTTCGCGGGCGTTTGGAGTTCTTCGATTGTTTATATCTATTCTGGGAGTCGTTTAAGCAGCTCGTTATCGATGTTTGGGATGTTAGTATAAAAGTTATGCGCTAGTTTAGAGATGAATTGAGGGGAGCGTCTGCAAATTTAAAGAGCGATGAATATCGGTGTTGCGGAAGAACCAGCGTGCATTTATAAGCATACGGAGTGTTTTATTTTGCAGGCGGCTAAGGATGGCGATGTTAGATTTGGCGGCTGATCCCCAGACTGGACTCGCGTAGGTTATGAGTGGGCGAAGATAAACTTTGTACAGCAGCAATTTTATTTGGACGGAAGTATGAGACTTTCTGCAGATTAAAGGGTAGAAGATGCGAATAGCTGTATTGAATTTTTCTCGAAAATGTAGGATGTGCTGATTGTAAGTTAGCGTTTTATATAAAATTATTCCAAGGTACTTACCTTTATTGGTCCAGATGATATTCTCTCCGTAGAAAGAGATAGTTTGGGTGGGATAATGTTTACGCGAAAAGAAAACAGCTTCGGTTTTAGTAACATTGAGTTTAATTTTCCAATTAGTAAGCCAGGTTTCGAGAAGATTAATATGGCGTTGAAGTTGCTTAACAAGGAAAGTAGTATTTCTGTTCTGTGCAATAATGGCTGTGTCATCGGCGTAAAGGCTGAGAGAGGTTTCAGGAGAGACAGGGATATCATTCATGAAAGAGTGACATAAGTGCGGTGCAAGGACAGAACCTTGAAATTCCAGCAGACATTTGTCTAACAGAGGAATCATGATGTTTGACACAGACAACAAATTTACGATTAGGGAGAAAGGAGCAGATTAGGTTAATAAGGTGCGACGGGAAGTTATAGTAAATGAGTTTATGAATAAGTCCATTTATCCAGACCATGTCAAAGGCTTTAGCAATATCTAGAAAAATGATGCCAGTGGCAGATTTGGTGGCGAGTCCTTGTGCGATGATTTCAGTGACACGTAAAAGCTGATGGGTGGTTGAAAAGTTCTGAGCAAAGCCGAATTGATGAGGAGACATAATATTATTAGAATAAATAAAATCAAGATATTTGCTGAGGATGATTTTTTCAGTGAGTTTACTGAGAGTCGGAAGAAGAGAGATAGGTCGGTAGCAGGTGGGGTTAGTGGGGTCTTTGCCGGGTTCGGGAACAGAAAAGCAAAGCATTTTTCATGAGAGGCTCAAGACAGCATCCGTAACACCTTATTTTCCCTATTGAATCTCAGTTTTCTCCTACATTTTCCCTTTCTTTGGTGAAAGAGGCTGCAGCCTTTTTTTTCTTTTTTCCAGAGTGTACAGTCTCCCCATTAATTATTCGAATGCCAGTACCATCATTAAAAATGTATGCTTTTATAAACCATCTAATTTGTGTTTGTAAACAAAGAAGAATACAAGTTTATTTAAAATAAATCGTATTTATTCAAATGCAAAATACATTTCAAATGAGCAATACGTCTATAAAATATATACATCATTTAACGAACGTTTTTAGTAGAATAGGAGTATAAATTAAATTAGAACATTGGGTATATTTTGAAAGAGTTCCAATTTTTTTAAAGTTTAACATGAGTTGCTAAATATTTTTTTATTAATTGACTTTGATTTTTTCCAATCAGGTAAAGATAATCAGTATCCATTTCTTTAACATAATATTCAAGTCTATTCAACCAATTTTTGTCACAATATCCATTTATATACTTGGTGGTTGTAGATAGAGTAAAAGTATGACATCCTCCCTCAATTTGGTTTTGTTTAAACCTAATAGCCAAAATTCCAGAAAGTTTAATATTTTTTAATTTTTTTTCTTTCTATTTCTGCTTCTATTTGTCTTTTTCTTGGCTCTTCAATAGAATTTTTTTACTTCCCCTTTTGATTTTGTAATATCTTACTCTATTTTTGGAGAATCTTGAATTAAAATTTAATTTTCGGATTGAATATTTTGCTCCGTTTTTGGTTCTTCAGGTGAATCTTGAATTTCAATCTCAAATCCTCTTTAACAGATTTTTTTTTCTTTCACTTTAGATTGAATATCTTAATCATATTATAATCTTAATCATCATTTCATCAATTTTTTCCCTATTTTTTTTTTTTTTTTTAAGAGGTCAATGTGAGGTATTTCAGGGTTTTTACATGGCGAATTCTATGAGGGCTTTGTTATACAATTAGCGCATAGCGAATATTGGTAATGGCTTTTGTAGTCTAAATTAGGCTTGTCTGTAGTTCATACCTTATCAGTTTTACTTTGGTTTTTGTGCTGATGTGTTGTGTTCTTTATCTCACTAGATATAGAGAAATTATAACTATATCAGTGAGAATATTTATATATATATATAAATATTCTCACTGATATTAGTGAGAATATTTATATTTATATATATATATATATAAATATTCTCACTAATATAGTTATAATTTCTCTATATCTAGTGAGATAAAGAACGCAACACATCAGCACAAAAAAAAAAAAAAAAAAAAAAAAGTAAAACCAAGGTAGGAACTAGGTATATATATATATACATATAAAGAACACACATAATTTTCATATACAAACAAGGCACTAACAGCGCATTAACTATCGTTCAATTTAATTGCTCAGTAATTTCAGCAAAATTTTTCCATGCGTTATCCTCAACAGAATCATCATCTTATGCGTACTCACTCCAAAGCCTTAAAAAAATCTCACCAGTCCATAGCAGAATTTACGAAGTTCGTGAATCAACAACCAATAAATTTTCTCGACATTGATAAAGTTTTCCCAAAGTGTATCACACCAATCAATAGCAGCCCACGGTTAGTTGCATAACAGAAAAAGCGATCATTTTTGGCTGAATCTTCTTGGTAGGCAAGAGCATCGAATAATAGGAATTATTTATATTTTTTAAAGAATTAAGAAAAGAAAGAATATTTTTAGGTCGCAACATTGGAGTGAGTTATTGCTATGGTTTGCTGTAAAGTTTGGTTAACAAATATAAAAATTTTGTAATATTTTTTTTTAAATTAAGAAATAATTTCTCTTTTAATAAATTTCAAAAGGAATTCATTTTTTCACATTTTTGTAAATTTTTTATCAATATGCTTTAGGAAATGATTTTTTAAAAACTTTTATTAATTAATATATTTAGTGAATTGTGTAGTTCAATTTATAATGTTACATAGATTATTATTTTAGAAATAAATATTTTTTTATCCAATTAATGTTTTTCAAAATTTATTTTGGTATAGTAATTCATTTTTTTCACCAACTAATTAGAAATTTAATTATACCAAAGTATTTGTTCTTTTGCACTGAAGTTAAATACTTCATAATAAGTGTTTCTTTAAAATTTTCGCCATTTTTTTCCTTTTTCGACAGACAAGATATTAGTTTAAACTTAAAATTTCTCACCCAAGATAAATATCTAAAATTTTGGGAGAAGCACTTATATTGTTTTCCTTAGAATTAACATGAAAGTATATTTCAAAATTACAGAATGCTTTCAGTATACACATGAAATTAGAGATTTTCTTTTTTTTTACATACATACATTTTTAACATTTTCCACAACAAATAATGTATGATGAATTATTGGATGATGATTGGTCCAACATTTCTCCAACATCAGCATTTCTTCCCAGAAGAGGGAGTCTGGAAGGTTGTGAAAATATTCATCTACGACGTTCTCAACTTCTTCATTTGATGCGAAACGCTTCGCAGAAACAAATTTTTTCAAGTTTGAGAACAAATGAAAGTCTGAGCGTGCCAAATCAGGAGAATATGGGGAATGGCCGAGCAAATCGTACCCCAAATCCCGAATTTTTCCCATCGCCAACGCGTCCTTGTGCACAGGTGCGTTGTCCTGGTGAAAAATGATTTTTTTCTTCTTTAATCCAGGCCTCTTCTCGCGAATTTTGGCATCCAGCTTGTCAAGAAGATTGGAGTAATATTCGCCTGTAATTGTTTTGGCTTTTGAAAGATAATCAATTAACAGGATCTCTTTCGCATCCCAAAACACGCTGGTCATGATTTTTCCGGCAGATGCGATCGACTTCGCTTTCTTTGGCGCTGAACCATCGGCTTCCACCCACTGCTTGGACTGCTGTTTTGTTACTGGCGTGTAGTGGTGGACCCATGCCTCATTCATGGTGAGAAATCGTCGCACAAAATCGTTCGGATCCCTATTGAATTGGTTCAAAGATTGCTGTGAAAATCGGTTGCGCATTTGCTTTTGATCGGCAATTCAGCAAATGCGACACCCATCTTGAGCAGAGCTTTCGCATCCCTAATTCTTCGTGCAAGACGTTTCACATCCTTTCTTCCGATATCCCCACAACCTCTGCTATCTCACTCATCTTCACTCACATATCATCCAACAAGATATCATGCACTTTTTCCATGTTTTCCGGTGTGGTTGCGGTTTTTGGCCGTCCTTCACGTGGGTCATCTTCGAGGGATGTGCGACCACGTTTAAATTCAGCTGCCCACTTTTTAACGGTTGACATGGAAGGAGCAGAGTTTCCGTAAACTTTTGCCAACTTCGGATGAATTTCCTTAGGGGCTAATCCATCCAAACGAAGAATTTTAGGACCGCACGATATTCAAGTTTATCCATTTTAAAGAAAAACACACAAGACGTATAATGCAAAAATTCGTATAAACAAACTAATTGAGAGAACAAGTTGAAACTTGTCATACGAACTAATACCACGTGTATCCAGGCAGGAAACAAATTTTTGCTGATTGGATCTCCATCTCTGTGTCAGGCCGAGAACTTTTCATGTTACCCTCGTATATATAAAAATTACTTACGAATATGAAACTAAAATTTCATTGTTCTAAAACGCGATATACATTCATTGGTATATAAATAATAAATTTTAAATTGTTGAATATATTTATTGTTTCACAATTTTTTTTTTTCATTAAAATTATATTTGTTTTTTCTGAAGTTTTTACAAACTTCCAATATAAATATTTTTTGAAGAATACTCTTATTTTAAGTAGATGAATCTGATGAAATTTTACAACTATTTTGTATAATTTATATTTCCATTGCAGATTTAATATCTTTAACTAATTATTTACTTACCATTAATGTTCAGTTTTGTAGTTAAAAATATAGTACCTTACACTGAATAAAATGCAATTCGATTTTATTACTTTAATATGCATGTACTTTTTTTAAAACAAGCAAAATATTATAAAACAAAAGAAAATGAAATGCAAATTGCAAATTACTTGATATAAATAACTGAAATTATTCAACTTACATACATTCGGTTCTTCATCTTGAGATTTATGTTCCAAAAACATATTTTTTAAATCACTTTAATTAAAAAAAATTTCGAATGATATTTCAAAGTTTTCTTTCTGTAAATTCATTCAATCTTTTTACCATCTATTGTATGCTTATTTGCACACATTTTTCCAGTCGACGTTAACACATAATGCCAACTTCTTATTGTGAAAAAAAGTAGTTTGTTTAAAAGCATTTTCAAATAATTTAAATTTAGTAATGATCACTACTTACATAATATATTGATAAATTAAAATACTTAGAATATTAATTTTATAAGGAATGAGTCTTTCCTAATTGAATGTATTAAACCTCAAATAAACCTATTTTATTTGAAAATATTATATAAATTTAATAATCCTTCGTTATCTTACCAAATTTTAAATTTTTTTCATTTACATTTTATTTCCGTTACTATTCTGTCATGTAATCCCCTTATTTAGTATTTACACTGTCTCCATAGACATTTAGTTGTAATTTTAATAATCGTTAAATATTATTTACAAAATTCCGATGAATTTTCAACCTCTATATTATGTTAAGACTTTCGATATCAGGCTTTTACATGATCGCTCATAAGTACAAAATTTCTTTGTATGTGATTAATAATGAATAGGACTAAAATATTTATCAGTTTCGAAAAACGCTGTCTATTGAAAAACAAATTTGTAAAAGCCTTTATAATGTTGCGAGAGTGATATTTACTTAGGCGAGCATTTTCTTTTTCATGAATGTGTGTTGAAATGTAAATGACAAGCATTTTTAAAAGTAAAAATTCATATTATGAAAGATATTATTTTAAATTTAATTAAAGTTAGCTGGTCTCTCTTTTTAAAGGTCTCTCTTTTAAAATGGTACATTTTTTTCCCCTTCTGTTGTAAAACGGTATATTTTTTTAATTTGATTTTTTTATACTCTTTTTAATAAATTATACAAAAAATTTCGGGAAAGGATCTATCATTTTAGTACATTATATTTTTTATTTACTTTTGTTTTCTTACTTCTACTTCGTTTTCTGAATTTTGTTAATTACTAAAAAATTATTTTCATAATTAATTTTTCTTCATACAAAATTGATTATACATTAAGAATTGTGTTTTAAAATTTTATATTTTGAAAAAAATATTTATTATTTTTAAAAATTTTATACTATTTTTTTACAGATTTATTTGTATATTAAGGTAACAAATATATAATTAATAAGGTAATAAATATATAATTAAAATAGATAATTAAATAATGTTAAAATTTGATAAAATTGACAATTTTTATTCAAGCTTTTGACAATGTAGACATTCTTTATTCAAACATTTAATAAAATTGACGTTTATCAGACAAATATTTTACGAAATTCATATGACTACATAAATAATAAAACGCAATAATAATATTTCCTTTTAAAAATACCCAAGATGTATATATATATATGTATAGTTATCTGGATATCTGGCACAATTAAAATACAGCTTAAATATCATTATCATTTCCTTAGAAAATTTGCTGCATATATGCTAAAAGAAATAATACTTAAAATGAAAAGTCGTTATTCGTAAAACAGAGAGAAACTTAGTAAATCAGAAATCCCATATTTTGTATGACAATAAAATTACCAATAGAAATTTCGGAAACTTTACTGATCATTAGAATTCTACACATTAGTATATCATAATTAGTAAAAAATCCTGGAATTTTTAACTCAACAAAAATATTTAAATTAGTACAATAACTGTAAAAAAAAAGCATAAAGTAGAAAATATATTTTAAGGTAGATGGCGACTTCTGTCAAATCATTTTGTTGTAAAATATAATGAAAATAACCTGAGGATAGCGAAAAAATAGAAAATATGGGTATCGAATTGAACGAAAATCTCTTGCAGAAGATCTATAGTATTTCATTTTACAGGGCAACATAATCATCGTGAAGTTATTATATATCATTATTATTTGCTAATTTTAAGATGTTTAATTACTTATTTCACAAAATTATAGAAGAAAATATACAATAAAAATTATTTTTTAATACAGAAAAGGTATATTTTTATAGGGAAATTACGCTCTGCATTGTTAGAAATCACTATCGATACCTGCTATTTACAAATATGTAAAAATTGTCTTAAAAATTTGGGTGCATATATGAAAATATTTCATAAGTTCAGGAACTCATATGTAAAATGAAAAAATGTTGTAAAGCTTCAAAGATGCATAAACGTACAAAAAAATTCAAATAAATCTCTTTAAAAAACTATGTTTAAATTAAAATTGATTAAATAACAAATTATATGTTTAACAGGATATAAGAACATTTTAAAGTATTGAGCATAAGTGTAACAAATGTCATGGATTAAATAAGTTAATTAATATCTTGGAAATATTAATTCCGGTATGTAATTGTAACTATAAGAAAGATTACAATTGCAACAGATCAGGCATAATTACATAAATAAGTAAAAAGAGAAATTTGCAAATAATATTTTAGAGAAATTCAGAAACAGATATAATTTACAAGTTTTAAAGAAAATAGCTTTATTTTTGAAGAAAAAAATTTTGGGGTGTAATGAAATCAGTGTAAAAAAAAAATTTAATTAAAAATAATTTTTTTTCTTGGTACAGCAATTTTTTTTTCATCAATTCATTGAGAATTTATTTTCATTAACTCATTAGGAATTTATTTTCATTAATTCATTAGGAATTTGTTTTCATTACTTGTTGAATTTATTTTCCTCAACTTATTACGTATTTGTTTTTTTCTACTGATTAAAAATGCTTCTCAATTAGAGTTTTTTTAAAACATATTTCACATTTTTTTTAGTAAAATTATCACCCAAAACTAATTACTAAAATCTAAGGAGAAACATTGGCATTGTTTTCCGTGAAATTAATATGAAAAACTATAGTGTTCAGTGTATGTATACAAAAATTGAAAATAGAGAATTTTTCTTTCCATAAATACATTTTTTAAAATTTCTTCACAACAAATAATATAAATTCAATAATAATGGTGGGATCCCATCCGAAGTCAAACCAATGCGATGGAAGTGTGCCTGCAGATAGTCATGGTCGATTGTAATGCGCTAGCATGGTGTGGAAAAAAGATGAATGAATGATCGTTAGAGGGCGCTGCGACGCCAAGTTAATTGGGCGAAAGAAATGCGAGTTTGAGAGAGCGCTTGGAAAGCGAGAGAGAGAGAGGTAATCTTAGAAGTGTGAGAGGTATATCGATAGAAATTAAGTTTTATGGCATTTGAGATTGAAATGTGTGGTATTAATATCAATTTGTAAATATTGTACAAAGTTTCAATTGTTCCTAGTATGTGTAATAAAATAGTCAAGAATTAATTAAAGAGAACTGATTTATTTTGAACCACCGTTGTGAACTTAAAAGAACCCGTAAGTTGGCGAATTCATTTCTTCTTCGTGTTTTCATCATACGTGGCAACTGGCAACTGCCGTACCTATTTTGGAGTACCAACAGGGGGAAATACCCCTTAAACCTCCTCATCTTAATTCATAAATATGCTTAGAGTTCTAATTGGCTGCTTAATTAATGTTAGTAGATAAAAGATAAAAGTTTCTAAAAATTCAAATTAAAGTGATACTCAAAAATTTAAAAAATACTATTGACAAAAAGTAAAATACAAAATAAAAGAAGTTAAAAGTTAAGTTTTAAATTCGGTACAATTAGGGACCAGTTGTCGATGCCATAATGCTATTGAAAACGTAAACAAACTTGTTTGACAAAACACTGAAGGGATTATGCTGAACGTTGGGAGCCATGATGATGATCTGAAAAGCAATAGTGATAAAATGTCCCTACAAAAAAAAAAGGCCGATCTCAGAACCGTAATCCTTTTTATTTTTTATAATTTTTATTTGCATTTTTATTTTAATTTTTATAATTTTTATATTTTTTATTTCTAATCCTTTAGTTTTCCTTACAAAAAAAAGGGGTAAAAAAGCGTACAATAAAAACCTAACTTAATTACTAGTCAGAAAGTTATGAATAAATTAAAGCACGACGTAGCAATAAGAAAATGCGAAAAGGAACTTTGTTCAGATTCGAACCCTCAACCTCGCGGTCAAAGATCCGATTCTTTACCTCTGCGCCAGTTCGTCTTAATTAATGGCAAATGAATAATTTTTAAGTTAAAGTAATCGTCAGATACACATTGAGATAAATTGTCTCAGTGAGCTAGGCTCTCCAATTCATAAACATGGGACTAACCCTAAAATTCCAGCTAACTATAGGCCAATTTCAGTTCTAAGTAGTTTAAGTAAAATCTAAGAGCATGTAATCCTAAATAGATTAAATCTCTTCTGCGAAAATAGTAAAATCATCATCCCGGAGCAGTTTAGCTTCAGGAAAAATCTTAGTACGACGCACCAGCTGCTCCGAGTAACAGAATTTATTCATCATGGTTTCAGCAACGGAAGTCTTACCGGTATTCTATTTCTTGACGTCGCGAAAGCGTTCGATAAGATATGGCATACTGGTCTGTACTTCAAATTCAAAAAATTAAATTTTCCGCTTCCGCTAGCAAATCTAATTAAATCCTTTCTGACAAACCGTAATTTTAAAGTAAAAGTAAACGAAGCCATTTCTACTGCCAGGAGTGTCGAATGCGGTCTCCCACAAGGGTCGATCCTTTCTCCACTTTTATTTAATATTTATGTCAATGACTTTCCGAAAGACCCGCTAGTCAATACGGCCATGTATGCAGATGACACCGCGGTCATCACACAACATCAACATCTTTTCACCCTCATGTTCAGACTACAATCTTTCGTAAATAGGCTTCAAACCTGGCTTAGCTTGTAGAAAGTAAAGGTAAACCCCAGTAAATGTGCTCTCCTAATTTTCCACAAGCGAATGCAATTAAACATCATGAATCCACTTCGCATCTTCGATGAACCAGTGCCTTTTGTAGATACATACAAGTACCTCGGAATTATTTTAGATAAAAGACTCACTTTCCAAAAACATATTACCTATAAAGTCGACCAAGCTAATAAAGCATATTACTCATTATGTCCACTAACTTCGCGGAAAAGCAAGCTCGCGATTGGAAACAAACTTCTTGCCTACAAAGCCTGTATTAGGCCATATTCACTTATGCAGCCCCTATATGGATCAACGCTGCCATGCACCACCTGAAGAGACTGCAGGTCTTTCAAAATAGAGTAATAATGAGAATCACTGATGCACCACATTATTACAATAGACACCAAATCCACGCCGATCTTAAAATTGAACCCATTCTAAATTACTCCAAAAAACTAGCTGTTAATTTTCTTAATAAAATCCCGCTCAGTGATAATCCATTAATGTTAAATCTACCTGAATACCTGCCAAATAAATATAATAAAAAACGACCTAGAGCAATTTTTGAATTAGATTTCAATAGTTTCCCGATACCTAAAAGAATCCACATAAATCCGGGATAGGAAATAATGTAAACAAACCACTTTCTTCCAAAACATAACTCACACCACAGCTTCCAATCAGAAGCCCACCTCACTTAACTGCGCCTTCTCGTGGTATTTATAGTATGTCGGAAAGGATTTTCAAGTTTTAAGCCCATCTGATGTCAGTAGCTCCACCATCTCCGTGTTGTATGCACTCTTTCCTTTTTACTTTCTCTCTTAAATTTTACAGAGTTTTTTAAACTATTCTGCACTGTGCAAAGATTAATCTTAATTTTAAATTCTATCCTTCTTCTTAGTTGTTTTTTATTTAGTAAAACACTTAATTTTTTAAGAGCAATGCTGCTTTCTTAACGTTAATTCTTTTTGATTTTTTAAATTTTGATTTTTGTATCTATTATGCAGCTTAATTTTAAATTTTTAACTGGAGGTAAGGGGATTGTTCCCCCGGTACTCCGATAACTCACACAACTTTGCACTTTGCACTTTGTGAGCTAGGCTCACCCCATTACCTGAACTCGCTTGCGCTTGTTCAGAATAATAGCCATGGTGTTTCTTAACTTTAGGAAAGCACTCATAGGAGACGTTGTAAACTGCCCTTGGTCTTTTTTGTGAACTTTTCACCCCAGGGTGATAGGTTGGCAGACGACGGATTAACTCATTGCTAATCTGAGGACATTTTTCAAGAAAATTCTTTGAAATTTTGATTATATAATTTGGAATAGGTTCGACGTATAGATCTCTATGGATGATCTTACGACGAACGAACCATGGTGCGTCAGCAATCATAGTCAGGTGTTTATTCTGAAAAACCTGAAGTCTCTTTATATTTGTAAGTGACGTGAAAGCCAAGATTGGACTACCGTAAACCAAGATAGGTCTAATGATAGACTTGTAGAGCAGAAGCTTGTGTTTGATCGCAAGCCTACTCTTTCGAGAAATTAGGCAGTTGAGCTTAATGCTCACACCAGTTGCTTTAGCAACTGTGTTTTTGATATGGGAATTGAAAGATAATTTTGGGTCTAAAAACCACCCCAAGTATCTATATTCAGTTACCCAGGGGACGGGCTGGCCAAAAAGAGTGATACTCCCTAGCGGAGAAAATGAGATCTTCCGAGTAAATAGCATACAGGCCGATTTCGTGGCATTAACTTTAATTTTCCAGGTGGTTAACCATTTTTCTAAATTGTAGACTGAATATTGTAAGTCTTTAACAGCAAGCTGAGGTGATTTGTTTTGTGTGGCTATCGCCGTATCATCAGGCGTAGCAGAAAAGAGAGGTTGGCAATCTCTCGGTTGATGTAAATATTGAGATGTAAATATAATAAGAGCGACCCTTGTGGAACTCCCCCTTCGATTGGTCTGGATGAGGAAGTAACTCCACCTACTTTGACTAAAAATTCTCGGGCTTGTAGGTAAGAGTAAAGAGTCTTAATAATTTGAGCCGGAAATTCAAGTCGTATGAGCTTGAATAATAAGCCATTATGCCAAATTTTGTCAAAGGCCTTGGCTACGTCCAAAAATAATATTCCCGTAGATTTGCATTCGTTGAAGCCACCATGAATCAGCTCTGTCAACCTAAGTAATTGGTGACAGGTACTTAATTGCCTTCTGAAACCAAATTGTTCAGGAATAATTAAATTGTGAAGATCGCAAAGCTGATTCAGGCGTTTAAGTAAGGCAGATTCCAATATTTAGCTCAAGCTACTGAGTAGTGAGATAGGAAGGTAATTTTGAGGGTAAGCCAAATTAGCATTTGGCTTAGGAATGAGGCATACTACGGTAGTCTTCCAGCAAGCTGGGAAATGACAGGTCCTAAGTAGAAAGTTAAAAAGAATGGTAATATAAAGAATGAATTTAATAGGAGTGGACTTTAGCATACGATTATTAATAAGATCCAGACCAGGGGTTTTGTTGTTGTTGAAATTCCTGATAATATCACGGACTTCTTTCGGAGAAATTAAGTCTCTTAAGTCTTATTAACATGTGGTTTTTGTAAGAAGTCTGAGACTGTAGAGTTAGCGTGTTCGAAGAAATTTTTATCTTCAACATCGTGATTGAGTTCGAATTGAGTTTTGAGATTGTCTGCGAGCAGTTCCGCTTCATCTTCTGGGGAATAAGCTGCTCGGCCGTTGGCGCCCTGCAAGGGTGGAATGTTGTGATATTGTCTGCATAGGAGGGAAATTTTTTTCCAAAGTGAAGTTGACTCAGGCGTCAGGGCCTCTATGTCGTTTTGCCAGCGTTGCTGTGTAAAGACCGTGATGGCTTCTCTAATATCTATTAACGATCTGTAGTAATGTCGTAGGAACTCAATAGATGTTATTTAGTTCTTCGATTCTTTCATCGGCATCAGTGGTTGTTCTTAAATTAAAACTTGGAAGATTTTTACTATTCCTCACATGCCTGAAGTTCTCCCAGTTGGTAATTAATTGATTAGGAACTTTCAGTGATTCAGGGCTGGTGTCTAAGGTTAAGATAACGGGGAGATGGTCAGAATCTAAATCTGTAAGCACCTAAATATCACAGTTAAAGGGGATGAATTTAAAAAAAGCAAGATCGAGTACATTACCTCGATGATTATTATTTCTAATGTCATTTATAGTAAATTTAAGGGGGGGAACAACTTTCATACCCCTTTGATTTTGGAGGAAACGACTTAGGGTAAACCCATATCTGTTTGAATGCCCAAAGTTCCAAGAGGAGTGAAGAGCGTTAAAGTCGCCAGCGAGAATCACATTGTTTCCAATTTTAAGCAGCTTGTTAAAGTCCTCCACCGGGAAACCACCTGGAAGGCTAGGCTTAACATATGAAGAGACAATTTTTATTGGAGGATAATTACGAACTTTAATTTCTATTACGGTTGCATCAATAAAATCTAAATTTGGAGAAGGAAGGCTATGGTAGTGAAGACTATTTTTTATGTAAATGCCTGTTCCGCCACTTACTCGGGTAGGATTTTGGTTGGGTCTATCAGTACGATAGAACCTGTATTTAGCGATCAAAGGGTTATAACCAGGAGACAATTTTGTTTCCTGAACCAAAAATACATCAAGATTCTGCTCTGCTAGGAACTCCCTAACCTCGTGAATTTTGGAACGTAACGAATTAGCGTTCCAGAAACCAATTGAAAGAGACTCAGATCCAAAGAAAGTTAAGCCGTGAAGAGCTCACTTTAAGAAAGGACATTAGTATACGCCTCAAAGAGGTGATACATCATGTCGAATATGTTAGATGAACTCCTCATCTTGTCTTTTGCTAGCCCAAATGCTCGCAATATTATTTGACTGTGTGATGGGTTCTGGCTAGCCAGATCCCTCAAACACTGAAAAATCTCCTTTAACGAACACTCCGGAGAGGTCGAAACGGGTGCGGAGCTATTTGTAGTAGCAGCAGGCAACGGCTCCCTAACCATGATTGGCTGAGGTGTGGGGCCTACAGACTTACCCTCATTCCCCTGGCGGAGAATTTCGGAATAAGCCATTGTAGGTTGGACATTACGACTAGTAAAGGTCGTTGGCTGCGTCCTGGTAGAAACTTGTGGGATAGGTTTAGAAGAGGTGGTGGGCTTAATTAATTTATTATTTTGAGTTTTAGCTCCGGATTTTTGACCGGGCTTAGGCATACGGGGCTATTTGAGTGTCTGGTCCAACTGCAGATTGCATTCCTTAGCCCTATGGGGGCCAGCACACTTAACACATCGTGTTTGAAGACGGCATACTTCAGACTAGTGGAAGTAGCCCTGACAATTCCAACAAACAGATGGGCCTGGTTGCCATCTGTAGCTCTAAACACTCAGGGCGAGGAGAGTTGAGAGGCTGTATATCTCCTCAGTTTTCGAGGATGGAGATAGCTGAACATATAATAAGGGCATAGTCTCCCTGGTACGGAATTTGGACATCCGAGCAATCTTAATGAGGGGGAATTCGAGAGCTCGGAGTTCGGCCTCTATATCTTCAACGGGAGTGTGACCAGGGAGGCCTCGGATCACGACTTTAATAGGTCGGTCCTTTTGGAGCATCAACGACTTGAAAAGCGTCCCGTTGCTTTCAAGAATTTGGGCCAGGTTCCTGTATTCAGTCTCATTGTCGACTGTAATCCTTAACAATTGACCGGACAGTTTGGCCTGAATACTAGGCACCTGCACGCGAAGTTGGTTGAGGGTGTTCCACCATTTGCCCTTTGTGGACACAAAGAATGGTGGGATCCTATTAATCTTTTTAAATTGTGGAGGAGCCACTGATTGGCTGTCGACCAACGTTTTGTTAGGGGTGTTAGTAGGGGAAGCTAAGGATAATGCGGGCCATATTTACCCTTTTTTTTCTGTTGTTCCTTTTTGGAGATGACGGTTTTAAATCCATCGTCATCCTCGTCTGAAGAAGGGGTCTTCCTCTTGGGAGTTGGTGCAGTTGAGGTGTTTGATTGTTGAGGCATAGCTGGGGCGGGAGTTGGAGGAACAGTCTGTGCAGCTTCAGCCGCTATTTTATCCTGGAGCTCCTTTGCCTTCTTAACCTCGGCAAGCTCCTTCTTTGTCGGGAGGTGAGAGGCTGGCACGGTGGTATATGTGCATATAGTCCGAATTCTCCGGGAGCACTCTTCAATTGTGAGGGAGGCTTTCTCTTACGTCGGTGATTTGATGTTATTAGCGGCGCTCTGGTGCTTCTGCACTTTAGACATCAGTGCCGCTGCTTCCTTAAGTAGCACCTCGAAGAACAAGAGGTGTTCAGGTGACGGGTCACTGAGGCGATGAGGCGCCGAGTGGCTGAGTAGGAACTCTGTGTTGCTGAGCTGTTCAGCACTGACTGTCATGGTGGTGTCCGTGGCGTTTTATTTTTCCAAAATGCCCTGCTCACGCAAGGGCGGACTCACAGGAGATGTGAATTCATCAGCCGGCGGGCCAGAAGAAGACTGACTCATTTTGAATTTTTATTCAAGAAATTAAATTTAAAATTAAATAGAATAATCATTTAAGATGTGCTATCAAAAAGCTCTTCCTCAGCTTGAGGCTCAAACAGTTCACAAAAACAAAAAAAATCCGATAGAGGTCAGGAGCGTGTGTAAAAAAACGTCTGCTCCGTGTGAAATCTCAAGATCGAATCCGAATCGGAGTGATTCTATCGGAATGATTCTCGGCGTTAGCGTGCGACAACCTCCTCGCGTTCCAGGG
>BPLQ01007735.1:0-20052 GCA_021605075.1 Caerostris darwini | reverse complement strand
AAGTTTTTTATTCATTTTATTTTTATTTTATCATTAATTATTTTATTTTTAAATGAAGCTTTTATTATTAATTCTATTATAATTTTTTTTATTAATTAATATTTTAATTTATTTTTAAATGAAGCTTTTTTAATAATTTTCATCTGCTTTCTTATTAATTTTCACCTGTTTTTTAATAATTTTTATCTGCGTTTTTATTAATTTTTACATGTTTAAATCACTTTAAAATTATCACTAGAATGAAAAAACGGGAATGTGAATCTAAAAATAATTATGGTGAATTAAAAATTATTAAATAATTAATTAAACAATTGAAAATTAAAAATTAATTTCATCAAAGTTAATTTTCTAGTAAAAAATAATTATTTTTCTAATATATTGTCTATTGAATAAACCTAGGGAAAAAAAAAAATAATTAAATTAAAAATAAAAATTGTTCAATCTTTTCTTTATTAATTCAGTCTTAATCTTATTTATTTATTTATATTTATTATTTTATTATTATTGACTCCTAAAAGGCAATTTACATTTACATTTACAGAATATGAATATAAATTTTTCATAATAAATACTGAATTTGATGCTTAATTGACTGTAACTGATAGTTAGAAAAAAGAAGATCCAGTAGTAGAAGTAAATTAATTTATCAATTATTTGAACTTATTTATTTATGTTTATTATGTAATTATTATTGACTCCTAAAGTGCAATTTATATTTTACGTTTACCGAATATATTTTTTATAATCAGTACTGAATATATTACTTACTTAACTGTAACCAATAGTTTGAAAAAAGAAGAAAAAGTTGTAGAAGTAAATTAATTTAGCAATTATTTGAACTTATTTTTTTATTTATATTTATTATTTAATTATTATTGACTCCTCCTGCAATATACATTTGCATTTGCAGAACCTGAATATATTTTTATAACCAGTTCTAACTTTGTTACTTAATTAACTGTAACTGATAGTTACAAAAAAGGAGAACTAGTAGTAAAAGTAAATTAATTTAGCAATTGTTTGAACTTCTATTTAATTCTTTCCATTCACGAGGGAATATTGAACAAACAAGCATTAACGAATCATTGTTTTTTTGTAACATAATTATAGTATTGTACTTACATTTCTCGAATTCAAATGACTTTATCATACACCGGCCATGGAATAGCACGTGTTTCTTTGTGGAATCGGAATTGTCTACGGTGGCTTCCAAATAAATTTTTTCAATTTCCGGGCCATATAGCAGGAGAATAAAGGAATAATACTTCGGTTCAGCATGATAAACCAGTTCCGTGCCTCTGTAAAATAAAATAAATAATTTTTATAATTAATTCTGTTAAGTTGAAACATATTTAATGAACAAAACATTGCAAATATTACTTCATGGACAAATGAATCATATGAAATATTATTTTAAAAATTTTAAATATCCCGTTAATCACTAAATATTTACTTAGGTAAGGTTTTATTTATTATTAAGTTATAAGGTTGATTCACTTTTTAAAATATGAATTTGATACATTATAGAGATATTGAGTTATTAAAATTGTTATTTTCCACTACAAATTTTGATACGAAATCAGTTGCAACAGCAGGAATATAACAGATTCAGCATTAATCATGGTGCAAAACGCACATCAGAGGAACCAAAGAGTTCGCGTTCTTACTCTTCGAAACAAATTAGAAAGCATTTTGGCGTATAGATTTATCAGTTTTGTGGCACTAGTCGCTTTTCCAATCAAGTTTGTTTTAGTTCGGAAGTCCATCGTGGTATCCATCGGGTCACTTCAACTTTTTTAAAACCATCGTTAAAGCAAGCTTTTTACATGTATTTAAACTTTTATGTAATTTTTTTTTAGAAATTAGAAAATCATAAACAAAAAGTTCAGATGCATATGAATAAATATCTGGTATTACTTCTCAGTTCATTTCAAATCCCGTCAAACGAAAATTGTTACGTTTATGCCAAGTAGTTTTCCTTATATGCCAGTTTGACTCTTGGAGTGACTTGGTGATTTGCTAGTTTGAACTTTCTTAACTAAGGGAATTCATTGCAAATCAACGAAAAGGTATGAAACGCAAATTGTTATATTTATGGGGGATATATTTTGCAGTTTAAATCTTGTAGTAACTTGGTGATTTGCTAGTTTGAATCTTTTTAACTAAGGAAGCTCATTTCAAATCCAGGAAATGGTCAAAACAAAATTCCTATGTTTATGTTGGATATGTTGCTGTTTTTCTGCAGTTTAATTCTTGGAATGACCTGGTGATTTACTAGTTTGAGCTTTCTTAACTAAAAGAGCATATTTCAAATCCTGAAAAGGTGTCAAACAAAAATTGCTATCTTTACGTTGCTGTTTTATGCAAATTAACCCTCGGAGTGACTTGGTGATTTGCTAGTTTGAACTTTCTTAACGAAGAGAGCTCATTTCAAATCCCATCAAGAGAATCATAAGGTAATTGTTAGGTTTTTGGCAGGAGGTTTGCCATATTTGACAGTTTAACTTTTGAGGTAACCTGGTGATTTGCAAGTTTGAACATTTTTAAAAGAGGGCTCATTTGAAATCCCGAAAGAGGTGTCAAACAAAAATTGATACGCTTACGTCGCGTATCTTGCTATATTTGCCAGTTTAATGCTCAAAATGACCTGGTGATTAACTTTTTTGAATCTTGTAAACTAAAAAGACTCATTTCAAATCCTAGCAACCATATTAGATGTAAGTTATATTATTTATGCTGGATATGAGTATCATCAATCCTGAGGCAGAGAATCTTCCATCTTATTCCAGTGTAATGGGAATAGGTGAGAATCCTTCCTAAAATCAAATTTAAGTGTGTACTTTTTTAATATTTGTAATAAAAGGGAACAAAGTTAGCCTACCGAAGTTTCAGACACCTTATAAACTAGCCAACAAGTTTCGCGGCTTTGTGAGCCAAATTATGATATGGGTGAATTGAAAAAAAAAAAAAAAAATGCATTTTTATATATTTCATACACAGATTGTTAATTATTGCTCAGTTTGAAATAAGATATTGATAGTGACACAAAAACCATATAGAACATGCCATCAGAAATAATTCGAAAAATAATGAAAGAAAAAAAAAATTTCCATATGAAAATTCAATAATGTATTAGCACTTTTATTAATTAGATTAATTATTTTTTCACATTTTTGTTCTAATTGTAGTTCTATAAACAAAACTTATATTTCTGAACAACAAAACCTTCCCAGAATAAAAGTTTATAAGAACGATCATTTATTGCTGATTAAATATGCTTAGCTATTAACCAAATTAATTAAAATAAACAAATTATATTTAAGATATTGTAACTCTATAAAGCAAATTCATTATTATTTTTGAGTAAAGTAAAATATACCAAATTAAATAGCATAAAGAGTGAAAATGTATGCTTTTGTAATTCTAAAAAATGTTTAAATATGTATTTTATATATTTATATATATGATCTTATACGTTTAGAAATCTTACCTTTTCCTGAATGGTGGAAATTGTTTTAGATTTACTATGCTATTTTAACTTGAAAGAGTTTAGCAAAAACTTGTGGATTATAACATAAACAAGAGTTTTAAAAAGAAAGAAATAATAATAACATAATAGGAACAAGTTCCCGTAATTGTTTCGGCTTCAAACAATTTAGAAAATTTATAAACACACCGATCTTTTGTGAATTATTATTTTTTTCCACATATTTGTTTAAAAGTTTTACTTCTTTATACGAAGATTTCATTCTAGGATAATAAAATTCTACTTGAAAAAAAAAAAAGTAAAATAAAGACTTAATAAAACAGATAATTTAGTGCCGACAAAATTCCCTTATCACAGATTTTTCCCTAAGAAAATATAAATCAGGGTAAAAACTTATCTCTTAAGGCATTGAAAATTCTGAAAAACGGCTCTGTTAGAATTTTAAAGCGGGAAAGGGAAAAATAAAAAAAAACTCCCTCCCTTACCTACCTACAATGGAACTACCAAAATGAAGGCCGCTTGTTAAGGCGACGGGAAACGTCAAAACCGTTGATTAATGCATTTCCAATTTTCTTCGTCCCTCATGGGGAAAAACGTAGGGAAAAAAAAAAAACATCAGAATAAATAAACAAACAGAGAAAATGAATCCTCTTTTGCCTTAAAATAAATAATAAACTTAAGGTAGAAAACTCATTTCGTCGAAGAATTTCCCGGCGGAGATGTTGACGATGAAAATAAAAAAGGCCTATGTCAGTTTTCGTCTCATAATTCTGGTTTAATTAATTAATTAATTAAACCATGAATTTAATTTAATTAAACCATTAATTTAAATTTAATTTATTTATTTAATTAATTAATTAATTAAATTTATTTTTTTGTATTTTTGAAGTTCCCTAGACATAAATTCAATTGTTAGCTCTCATACATATTTATGCGGTATGCTACAAAAAAAATGCTACAACCTTTTAAATTGAACTTCATTAATAAATTATTTAGGTTTTTTCATTATTGACTGTGGGAGGAGACCATTTGTTATTCGGAAATACATTCAAAATAATAATAAAATCCCTCTGTTACTAATCCCTCTGGTGCAGGAAAGCCTATACTAGGTCCAGTAGACCCTGTCACAGGCAAGGTCCATGGCTAATGCAGCTTCACTTTTACGAGGAGCCACGAGGGCTGAAGACTGACTAAGCCTCAAGACAACGCTCTACAAACATATAAGACCGGGACCTATGGTTTAAATTGGGTTCCAAACCCCTATAAGCATCCATAAAATGCCTCTACATATTACAAAGTTCTATTGGGTTTCATAGGACGTTCGTTCTTTCCGTTAATATCACAAGCTACATTCATTGCTTTGATAACTTAATAGACACAATGACAGTTTTAGCAAAAATTTCACATCACAGTTTGCAATACTTGCTAGGATGTTTAATGGTTTTTCTCCAATAAAACGAATGAATGTGAAGGAAGCAGTAGTAGGAAGGTACTGTGTATTATACAATAGAAAGCCCATGTCTAATCCTTCCTTACCTATCCACCATCATAGAGGGTGTATTCATTCTTGTTTATTGTTCACAAAGATGTCAACATCGTATCTGATTTATTGATAATGTGTTCAATAAATAGAGTTCATGAATATATATATATATATAAACTTATACTCTTAAAAGTCTTACAATTCCGTGCATTATGCAAATTGTTTTAGATATACAATGTTACTTTAAATTAAAAGAGTTTTGCAAAAACTTGTAGATTATAACATAAACAAGAATTTCAAAAGAAAAATAAAAAAATAGTAACGTGTACCCGTAATTGTTTCGACTACAAACAATTTAGAAAATTTATAAACACACCAAATCTCTTATGAATTATTATTATTTTTTTTTACCACATATTTGTTTAAAAGCTATTACTTCTTTATACAAAGATTTCATTATTGGATAATAGAATTCTACTCGAAAAAAAAAAAAAAATAAAGACTTAATAAAACCGATAATTTAGTGCCGACAAAATTCCTTTATCACAGATTTTTCCCTAAGAAAATATAAATCAGGGTAAAAACTTATCTCTTAAGGCATTGAAAATTCTGAAAAACGGCTCTGTTAGAATTTTAAAGCGGAAAGGGGAAAAAAATCCCTCCCTTACCTACAATAGAACAACCAAAATGAAGCCCGCTTGTTAAGACGACGGGAAATGTCAAAACCGTTGATTAATGCATTTCCAATTTTCTTCGTCCCTCATGGGGAAAAATGTAGGGGGAAAAAACATCAGAATAAATAAACAAACAGAGGGAATGAATCCTCTTTTGCCTTAAAATAAATAATAAACTTAAGGTAGAAACTCATTTCGTCGAAGAATTTCCCGGCGGAGGTGATGGCGATGAAAATGAAAAAGGCTTATGTCAGTTTTCGTCTCATAATTCTGGTTTAATTAATTAATTAATTAAATAAATTTATTTTTTACTATTTTTGAACTTCCCTTGACATAAGTTCAATTGTTAGGGCTAATACATATTTATGCGGTAGTTCAAATGCTACAACCTTTTAAATTGTACTTCTTTAATAAATTATTTAGATATCACATTGAAGACACTGGTATAAGTGGAATTATTTGTGGGTTTAAGAAATACAATGAAAATATTAATAAAGATTAAATACAAAAATATTAATAAATATAATATATTAAATACAAAAATATTAATAAATATTAAATACAATGAAAATATTAATATCATAATTCTGGTTAAATTAATTAATTAATTAAACAAATTTTTTGAAATTTATTTTTTAGTATATTTGATGTTCCCTTGACATAGGTTCAATTGTTAGTGCTCATACGTATTTTTGCGGTAGTTCAAATGCTACAACCTATTAAATTGAACTTCATTAATAAATTATTTAGGTTTTTTTTTGTAGACTCTACGATAAGTGACATTTATTTTTGCTTAAGAAATACATTGAAAATTTTAATAAAATCCCTCTGTTGTTGCTAATCCTCCTGCTGCAGAAAAGCCTATACCAGGTCCCATAGACCCCATCGCAGGCGAGGTCCATGGCTAAGGAGCTTCTTCTTCTAGCTTCACTTTTAGCGAGGAACCACGAGGGCTGAAGACTGACTAAACTCAAGACAACGCTCTACGATCATATTAGACCGTTAACTACGGTTTAAAGTGGATTCCGAACCACTACACATATCCATAAAATCCCTCTAAATATTACCATATCACTACATGCCACTGTGTTTAATATTACGTTGATTCGATTCCGTTAAAATCATAAGCTACATTCATTGCTTTGATAACCTAATAGACACAGTGACAATTTTAGTAGGTCTCATTTCATAATGTGTAATAGCTGCTGGGATTTTTCATGGTTTTTGTCCAATCGAACACATGTGAAGCAGTTAAATGAAGGTACTGTCTATTATACAATATAAAGCCAATGCCTATTCCTTCCTTACCCATCCACTATCCTAGAGGGAATGTTCATTCTTGTTCATCGTTCACAAGGATGTCGACATCTTATCTCATTTATTTATAATGTGTTCAATAAATAGAGTCCATGAAAATCTCTCTCTCTCTATATATATATATATAAACTTATACGCATAAAAGTCTTACAATTCCGTGCATTATGCAAATTGTTTCAGATATACTATGTTGCTTTAAATTGAAAGAGTTTAGCAAAAACTTGTAGATTATAACATAAACAGGAGTTTCAAAAATAAAAATAATAATAAAAAAATGGAAATAAGTTCCAGTAATTGTTTCGGCTTCAAACAATTTAGAAAATTTATAAACACAAGAAATCTTTTATGAATTATTATTTTTTTTTCCACATATTTGTTTAAAAGTTTTTACTTCTTTATACGAAGATTTCATTCTTGGATAATAAAATTCTACTTGTAAAAAAAAATAAAATAAAGGCTTAATAAAACCGATAATTTAGTGCCGACAAAATTCCCTTATCACAGATTTTTCCCTAAGAAAATATAAATCAGGGTAAAAACTTATCTCTTAAGACATTGAAAATTCTGAAAAACGGCTCTGTTAGAATTTTAAAGCGGGAAAGAGAAGAAAAAAATCCCTTGCTAACCTATCTACAATAGAACTACTAAAATGAAGCCCGCTTGTTAAGGCGACGGGAAACGTCAAAACCGTTGATTAATGCATTTCCAATTTTCTTCGTTCCTCACGGGGAAAAATGTAGGGGGAAAAAACAGCAGAATAAATAAACAAACAGAGAAAATGAATCCTCTTTTGCCTTAAAATAAATAATAAACTTAAGGTAGAAACTCATTTCGTCGAAGAATTTCCCGGTGGAGGTGAAGGCGATGAAAATGAAAAAGGCCTATGTCAGTTTTGGTCTCATAATTCTGGTTTAATTAATTAATTAAATCTATTTTTTAGTATTTTTGAAGTTCCCTTGACATAAGTTCAATTGTTAGTGCTCATACATATTTATGCTGTAGTTCAAATGCTATAAACTTTTAGATTGAACTTCCTTAATAAATTATTTAGATATCACATTGTAGACACTGGTTTAAGTGAAATTAATTTGTGGGTTTAAAAAATACATTGAAAATATTTATAAAATCCCAAATGAAAATTAAAATAAAAAAAATATATTTAAAGTATTGGAAATCTGTAAAACAAATTTATTATAATATTTGTGTAAAGTAAAATGTACTAAATTAAATAGCATAAAAAGTTAAAATGCATGTTTTTGTAATTCTAAAAAAATTTTAAATATGTATTTTATATATATTTATACATATAATCTTATACGTTTAGAAATCTTACAGTTCCCTGCATTATAGAAATTGTTTTAAATTTACTATGTTACTTTAAATTGAAAGAGTTTGGCGAAAACTTGTAGATTATAACATAAACAAGAGTTTTAAAAAGAAAGCAGAAATAATAATAAATTAGGAACATGTTCCAGTAAAGGTTTCGGCTTCAAACAATTTAGAAAATTTATAAGCACACCAAATCTTTTATGTATTATTATTTTTTCCACATATTTGTTTAAAAATTTTAATTCTTTATACGAAGATTTCATTCTTGAATAATAAAAATTTACTTGAAAAAAAAAAAAAAAAAGAAAAGACTTAACCGATAATTTAGTGCCGACAAAATTCCCTTATCACAGATTTTCCTTAAGAAAATATAAATCAGAGTGAAAAACTTATCTCTTAAGGCATTGAAAATTCTGAAAAACGGCTCTGTTAGAATTTTAAAACGAGAAAAGGAAAAATAAAAAAAAATTCCCTCCCTTACCTACCTACAATAGAACTACTAAAATGAAGCCCGCTTGTTAAGGCGACGGGAAACGTCAAAACCGTTGATTAATGCATTTCCAATTTTCTTCGTCCCTCATGGGGAAAAACGTAGGGGAAAAAAAATCATCAGAATAAATAAACAAACAGAGAAAATGAATCCTCTTTTGCCTTAAAATGAATAATAAACTTAAGGTAGAAACTCATTTCATCGAAGAATTTCCCGGCGGAGCTATAAGCGATGAAAATGAAAAAGGCCTATGTCAGTTTTCGTCTCATAATTCTGGTTTAATTAATTAATTAAATAAATAAATTTATTTTTTAGTATTTTTGAAGTTCCCTTGAAGTTCAATTGTTAGTGCTCATACATATTTATGCCGTAGTTCAAATGCTACAACCTTTGGAATTGAACTTCATTAATAAATTATTCAGATTTCACATTGTAGATACTGTATAAGTGAAATTAATTTTTGGATTTATGAAATACAGTGAAAATATTAATAAAATCTCTCTGTTACTAATGCCCCTGGTGCAGGAAAGCCTACACCAATTCCAATAGAATACATCACATACTTAGGGTAATATGCAGCTTCCCTTTTATCGAGGAACCACGTGGGCTGAAGACTGACTAAACCTCAAGACAACGCTCTACCATCATATTAGACCGGGACCTACGATTTAAAGAGGATTCCGAACCACTACAAATATCCACAAAATTCCCCTCGCATATTACCATCTAACTACATGCTACTGGGTTTAATAGGATATTGGTTCCATTCCGTTAAAATATCAAGCTACATTCATTGCTTTGATAGCCTAATAGGCAATTTTAGCAGAAGTCTCACATCATAGTTTGTAATACCTGCTGGGATGTTTCATGATTTTTCTCCAATAGAACACATGAATGTGAAGCAGTTACATGAAGGTACTGTCCATTATACAATATAAAGCCCATGCCCATTCCTTTGTTACCCATCCACCATCCTAGATGGGGTGTTCATGCTTGTTCATTGTGATAAGGATGTCAACATGGTATCTGATTTATTGATAGTGTGTTCAATGAATAGTGTCCATGAAAATCAATATAAAGTAATGTATGTGTATGTCCATGTAAAGTAAGTCTTACAATTCCGTGCATTATGCAAATTGTTTTAGATTTACTATGCTACTTTAAATTGAAAGAGTTTTTTACAAAAGGTTTTAGATTATAGCATAAACATTAGTTTTAAAAAGAAAAAAAAAAACAAAGTGTTTACTTCTTTATACGAAGATTTTATTCTAGGATAATATAATTCTACTTGAAAAAAAAAAAAAAAAAAAAAAAAAAAGAAAAGACTTAATAAAACCGATAATTTAGTGCCGACAAAATTCCCTTATCACAGATTTTCCCTAAGAAAATATAAATCAGGGTAAAAAGTTATCTCTTAAGGCATTGAAAACTCTGAAAAACTTCTCTGTTAGAAAACCCACACCAAATCTTCCAGATCAAAAAATATTAATAAACATTAAATACAACTAAAATATTAATATCATAATTCTGGCTAATTAATTAAACACATTTTTTTAAATTTATTTTTTAGTATTTTTGATGTTCCCTTGACATAAGTTCAATTGCTAGTGATCATACATATTCATGCGGTAGTTCAAATGCCTTTTAAATTGAACTTCACCAATAAATTATTTAGATATCACATTGCAGACACTGGTATAAGTGAAATTTATTTGTGGGTTTAAGAAATACAATGAAAATATTAATATCATAATTCTAGTTTAATTAATTAAATAATTTTTTAAAATTTATTTTTTAGTATTTTTGATGTTCCCTTTACATAAGTTCAATTGCTAGTGCTCATACATATTTATGCTACAAACTTTTAAGTTGAACTTCAATAATAAATTATTTAGATTTTTCATTGTAGACTCTGGTATAAGTGAAATTTATTACATTGAAAATATTAATAAAATCCCTCTGTTGTTACTAATCACTAGTTTCGCTGCAATCACTAGTTTCAGAAACAAGAAGATCTTGATGGCGATCATGAAATCATATGTAATTGTTTTATTTCAATATCCAGAATGGCTGGAGGAATTTTTCCAGGTTTTCTCCTTTAATCTCAAAATGGAAGAGAATGTTTTCATTATATAGTATTGCTTGCCGGTGAGCTTTTCGATATTTATTTAAGCAATTTTGCGAGTAACAAACGAAAAAAAAAAAAAAAATTAATGGATCTTATTATGTAAAATAAAAGTTAATACTTTTGTCATTCAACACTTTGTTATGGCAATATCATTTCAGTTTTACTGTGATTTTGTCATCATTATCTATTACTTATATCAGCAATAAATCCTTTGTCAGTTAAAAAAAAATGAATCTTAGTAAAATTGCAGAAAAATAACCATGGCTGTACCATATCAATTACCAATAATTTACTTTAAAAAAAACTGTGAATATTTTTCCCCTTGGCTAACTATCAAATCACATTAATAGAGTCACTATCACATTAGTAGGTTCACTTTGAAATTCTTCAAGCAACATATAAACTTCACCTGCGTTATTCTCACAACATCGATTCTGTTTCATTTTGATTATGTTATTATTATCTATTACGTATGTTGGCAAATAAATCATACTAAAACTGTAGAAAAATTATCATCGCTATAACAATTAATGACAATTTACTTTAAAAAAAACTGTGACTACTTTTCCCCATGGCTAACTTTATCACATTAGTAGAAGAAGTCACTTTCAAATTCTTCAACCAACATAAAAACTTCACCTGCGTGTGGACTGTACCACTTTTGTTCTGAGGGGTGAGACGACAAAAGGGAAAACTTGAAGAAGGGCTTAAAAAGGGTGTTTCCGGGGAAAATCTGCCTAATTATTTCCTTGGGAGTTTTCGAGGAGAGTTGGGGTAAAAGAAAATAATGAATTTCTCTCTTCCTAGAGACAATTACTTTAGAGCCCGAAAATAAGCAAGGGGGAAATTACGGTGAAAGTGTACGTCTGAAAAATAAAAAAAAAAAAAAATGAAGAAGAAATGAAGGCGCTGCCGAAGAGGAGCAAAATATTAGTGGGCTATATATTTTAATATCCTTCATTTCGAGTAGTAATTGATTTTGTGAGAAGTTCACCATTAAGATCCGTGGTAATGAAATGAACGGAATATTTAATTTACTCTGCATTGTACATACGCTAGAGAAAGTGTTATTTAAAACTAAGTGCTTAATAAAATCAGTAGTTTACGGATATGAAAAAAATAATTTTCAAATAGAAATTAATTATGTAGATATTAAACGATATTTAATTCATGTAGACTTTTATTAAGCTTATTGTAGAAGGACATGACGATTATCTTAGTGACATTTCTTGCTCACTAATTTAATTATTATTAATGACAAGTTAATAGATAACACTTAACAAAATAAATATTGCACAAAATTTTTAAAATAAAGATATCGCCAAATAATATTCGTTTGCAGTATTTAAAAAAATTAGTATTTGAGGGTTTTTTTTTTTTATTACTTTATGAAAGCCCTACTAATTGGCAAACTATTATACAAATAAAACCAATAAAATGCAAGTAAAATTAAACAAAGAGTTACATAAAACAGATTTATTAATGGCCTTTTTCTTAATGTTTGCATGAAAGAAACATTAAGAAAAAGGTATAATTAAGTAATATAACGAAGTAGGATGTTGTTGGAATGTTGGTAGGTATAATGAGAAATGCTGACATAAGGAAATGACTGTGTTCTTTATTGCAAAAAAAAGAAATCTTTAAATTTTTAATAATTCAACATACGAAATTTCTGTCTTATTTTTTCTTTGTACGAATTCAAATCTCAAGCACATCATACTATATCTTTTGCATTCTCATATTAGTCTAGACTTACAGTACAAATGAAAAAAAGCACTCCCGTTTTAGTATAAAATTCAAATAACAAAAAAAAAAAAAAAAAAAGAGCTTTAATGCTCACTTTTACTATTGCTGGTATTCTCAAAATAATTGATTATTTGATGCTACTATATATATTTTTGTATTGGAGAAATTATGCATGGAAATGACAGAATCTGAAACGTCTTTTGAAAATAAACCTTTTATCAACTTAAAAAACTGCCATCGTAAGTTTTCTTTGTATAAATTCAAATCGCTAAATTACCATTCTATATTTACATTTAGATCTAAAATACATATTTTTCTAAAAGATCTCTTTTACTATTACTTGTAATCTCAGAATAATTTACTATTTCATGCTACATTATATTTTATTTATTTCAAAAACTATGGGTAGAAATTAATGTAAGTTTAAACCATAAACCAGTTGAAACCATTTATTTGCAAAACAAAATGTTTTAAAACTTTTATTAACTCAACATACAAAATTACCTTTGCATATCTTTTTTGTAAGAGTCCAAACCACTAATCTATTATTATATATTTACTATATCTTTTTGCATTGTCAGATTAGCCTAGACCAAAAATGCATCGAAAAGTATTACGAGCTCTCTTTTACTATTACTTATATTCTCAGAATAATTTATCATTGCATACAACATTATTTTGTTCCTAAATCTGTGGATAAAATTTTTGATAAATCTAAACCATAATGCAGTATTATTTTCAAACAATTTTTTTAAGCTTTTATTGACTAAACATAAAAATTTCCTTCTTATAAACTTTTTGTAAGAATCCAAATCACTAATCTATCATTGCATATCTACTATACCTTTTGCATTCTCAAATTAACCTAGACCAAAAATGCATCGAAAAAAATACTAACAGCTCCCTTTTACAATTACTTGTATATTAAAATTATTCTGATAATAACTTAGTATTTCATGTTGCATTATACTTCATTTGTTTCAAAAACTATGAGTATACATTTTGATAAGTCTAATCCGTAAAGCAACATTATTTTCAAAATTGTTTAAATCTGTTATTGACTCAATATACAAAATTTACTTCGTACATCTTTTTTTGTAAGAATCCAAATCACTAATCTATCATTGCATATCTACTATACCTTTTGCATTCTCAAATTAGCCTAGACCAAAAACACATCGAAAAAAGTACTAAGAACTCCCTTTTACTATTATTTGTACTAACAGAATAATTTATTATTTAATGCTACATTATTTTTATTTGTTTCGATAACTATGGGTAAAAATTATGATAAGTCTACATACAAAATTTTCTTCGCGTATCTTTTTGTAAGAATCCAAATCACTAATCTATCATTGCATATCTACTATACCTTTTGCATTCTCAAATTATCCTAAACCAAAAACACATCGAAAAAAGTACTAAGAACTCCCTTTTACTATTACTTGTACTAACAGAATAATTTATTATTTAATGCTACATTATTTCTTATTTATTTCAAAAACTATGAGTAAAAATTATGATAGTCTACATACAAAATTTTCTTCGTATATCTTTTTTGTAACAATCCAAATCACTAATCTATCATTGCATATCTACTATACCTTTTGAATTCTCAAATTAACCTATACCAAAAGTGCATTGAAAAAAAAATGGCTAAGAGCTCTTTTACTATTACTTGTATTCTCGGAATAATTTATTATTTCATGCTACATTATTTTTACGTATCGGAAAAACTATCAACCTTTTCTCCCATTAGTTTTTATTCCAAGAAATTGCCCGCACAGCTCAATACACCAAGGAAGACATTTTCATTCCCCATATAACATTGACGACATTATGATGGACATCCAAAAAGAAGCGAATGCAGCCCCCATGTGTATACCGTATCGAATGTGGTACATTAAAAAATCCATCGATCTGGGAGCTCTTGTAGTTTGTGTGAGGGGGAACATTGCAAACGGAGATTCGTTGCCAGGCTACCAAAATGCGAAACACTAGGTGGTAAAATACAAAAAAAAAAATACATGAAAAGGACCGGAGACTCAATGATCGACATTATTTTCATTTATTAACGGCCCAGAAAGGTGTCAGAACATTTGATTAATGTGCCCTCAATTTTGGATCGTGTAGTCAAAAGTGTCACCGGCCGGCTTTGTTGAGGCTTACGTCGCTGAAAATATCGTCGGAAATGACCATCCGTTATTGACCAGCACTTTGCTACCTTTGTTATGATTGAATTTTCCCCTTTAATGAGTGAACTTGTGCAGGCAGATAAATTCCCTGGACATTCAAAAAGGTCTTTTAGTACTTATGTAATATACAGGGAGAGTTTAGCATGTAAGAAGTATATAACAAATAATACAAAAACAAAAGAATTTAAACAAAAGAATCCACATTTACTGAATTAACCCATTAATGGATAATTTTGTTTTCATGTAAGATTATATTAATTAAAATTTTTTTTTACTAAAATCGAAAATATGTTTTGTAAGGACAAATCCTCAATGTCCAGCAGAACAGAATGGACATCCCCCTCTCATAGATGGAGGGAAAGGGGGCAGCTTTAATGAGTGAACTTTTGCAGGTAAATTCCCAGAACATTCAAAAAGGCCTTTTAGTAATATACATGGAGAATTTAGCATTGAAGATATATATACCATTTTAATATTATTATATATGCATAGCACAAAAGAATTTAAACAAAAGAATCTACATTTACTGCATTAATCCATTAATGGATAATTTTGTTTTCAACTAAGGTTAAATGTGTGAACAATTTTTTTACTAAAATCGAAAATATGTTGTTGTTATGACAAATCCTCATTGTCCGGCACAATGGAACAGACACCCCATGAGTACTCATGGATGGAAGGAAAGGGGGCAACTTTAATGATTGAACTTGTGCAGGTAGATAAATTCCCTGGACAACTGAACATTCAAAAAGGTTTTCAGTATTTATGTAACATACATGAAGACTTGAGCATGTAAGAAGTATATACTATTATAATCCTATTGTATATGCGTAATACAAAAACAAAAGAATTTCAATAAAAGAATCCACATTTACTGCATTAACCCATTAGTTCATAACTTTGTTTTCAAGTAAGGTTAGATTTATGAAAAATGTTTTTTATAATAAAATAGAAAATATGTTGTATTTATGACAAATACTCAACACAGGATGAATCCCCATGAGTAGTTTACTCATGGATGCAGAAAAAGAGTCAGCTTCTGTTGTGATGGAGCACCAGTAGGTCTAACTTGGTTCCGAGTCGCTGAAGAAGGAGGGCATTGCTAGAGGAAATACTCCGAGTTTGCGTATCGTATGGGAGAAAACACGAAATGCTCCCATCAGGTAGTCTGACTAACAAGGCAAGATACTGAACATCCCAAACGCAATCCAGTCTCTTTGTTTTTGAAACACTATTTACAACAATGCCACCAGCGAATTGAACCTCATCCAGCGGCGCAGTTTGCCACTGAGCCACGAGTCGGGCTAAAATCTAAAATATGTATTGCTTGAGTTTATGATGAATAAGTGTTTATCCTGTTTAATTAATTCTTTTATTAAAGAAGTTCAAATATAAATTCAGTTAATGGGATTGAAATCGAAATTATAATCCTCTTATTCATCGTCAGAACTTTCGAGATCGCCCTACGTTACATCACTGCTATTATCACTAAAACTATATTCACTTTGACTCATTTTGAAAAACATAACGGAAAGTAAATACAAACTATCATAACAATAAATAACAAGCCTATTTTTTACTAAAGGAGAACGAGTCAAATGCTTTTAAAACGACATGAAATTGCTATAGAATGATTGTTGCCAGACGTGCGATATCATGAGTAAACTCGTGTTTGTCTTAGAATAATACAATGCAGCCCAAAATATTCCTTTTTGTTCTCAATTACAGAATTTTTCACGAATTAATTCGTACAATTCTAAAAAGGCATATATGGGATGAAAATAACTCTAATTTGATAAGTTAAAGGAGTGAAATAAGTGGATGTTTTAATATAATAAGCTTGTTCGAATAAATAAATTTTATTTATGCTGTGAAGTTTAAAAAACTCCTCACATCTATAACAAAAACGAAATTTTGAAAATTGATTTAAATAAATTATTAAATTTTTAAAGATAAAATAGAATTTTAAAGTATATGTGATAATATTTTATTTATGAAATTATTTTAAGCTTCTTGTAACGTAAATCTCGCGACTTATTATTAAAAAAAAGGGGAATATTGTAAATTTAATCTGTTATATTTCTGCATAATTGAATGTAAATTTTACCTGTACTAAAACATTATACATGATTTATTTTAAATAATTGCAAAGTTTAACTTTTATTTTTTCGAACAGGTTCTGTTATTAACTTAAAATATATTAACAATTAACGAAAAAATGTTTATTAGCACATTATTATGATAACTTAAATTCGTTTAATTAATTTTTTTATAATGTCAAGCGACTAAAGTAAAAATTAAATAAAGATGATATAATAAAAAAAAAATTAATTTGTCTTTGGATATTGTTCATCAACAATTATTGTTTAATTAATTTTTTAATTCCTCGTCATGTTCTTATCAAAGAAGGCGTGGAACATATAAATAAAGTCAAAATAATCGTATATGAAAAAAAAAAGAAATTAATTTCTAACAAATATCTTGGGCAAATTTATTTTGTTCATTATATTCATGCAAAAGTATTCAGAAAATTTTGCTGTTTTTTCCCATATTTAGATTCGTTGATTTTTTTTCTATTTTTAATTAATGAAATTTTTATTATATTAAATATTGACTCAATTAAAATTAATTAAATAAGTATTCACTCAATTAAAATTAATTAAATAAGTATTCACTCAATTAAAATTAATTAAATAAGTATTCACTCAATTGAAAATTAAATATTCACGTTTTCAGAAAAATAATTTCGATTTCTTTCCTATATTACTGTTGTTTCTTTTCCCACTTGATCGACAGCAACACCTAGACCAAGTCCATGAACCCGTGTATTCTCAAACGAATGTTTTATTTTCTATAACCAAATATTTTGAAATTGAAAACACTTAATAAATGCGTTGTTTCCATATGACTTTTCACCATTATTTTAATGCAATATCCTCTGAATAAAAAGAACTCAACATATATATTTTGAATAAAAGCAAAAAAGCACGAGACTTAAGAGAAATTTAATGCCTTTTTTTACCCACTACTAACATGAATATAAAATAAAAACTTAAAATAAGTATTCATTCAATTAAATTTAAAAATTCACTTTTTCAGAAAAATAATTACGATTTTTTTTTCTGTCGTTATAGTTTTTTATTCCCACTTGATCGACAGCAACATCTATACCAAGTCCAAGAACAAGTGTATTCTCAAATATATGTTTTTTTTCTATAACCAAATATTTCAAATTGAAAAAAATTCATAAATGCATTGTTTTAATGCATTTTAAAGCAATATTCTCTGAATAAAAAGAACTCAATATATATATTTTGAACAAAATGAACAAAAGCAAAAAAACATGAGAACTAAAATGAAATTTAATGCCTTTTTTACCCACTACTAACATGAATGTAAAAAAAAAAAAAAAAAACTTGAAAAAAGGATGAAAAAAACATGCCAAAACTTCCTCAAGTTATTTGTTGGTGACATCTATTTTGAAGTGCCTGATCAATACGAGATTGGAACGTACCGGAAGCACGTAAAAGTACTAGCACCCCCTTTTTAGTACCGATTTTACGATCCATTTTATCACGCAGCAAGGTGATAACAGATGTCTGTAGGTCTTTTCGGGGGCTTTTTCTATCGCCACGACAAACCCGATACAGCTTCCTCCGACATCGTTCCTATGATGTACTAGTAGGACGACAACAACAGGACAACGATTTGACTCAGTCACAAAATAAAAAAGTAAATTCTACAGCTTTCGAAACAGGTGATTAGTGCCAAGTTGGCGAAAACAGACCTTCCATCATTTTGCCATGAAAGAGGCAATTTACGCCAAGAAGAAAAAAAGCGCCACGAACTTTTCTCTTGGAAAACGACAAAAGACTGTGGGATCAGTCGGATCCCCAAAGGTAAGAGGAGGAACAAAAAACAACAACAAGAAGAGATAAATTCCTTAAATTGAGAATAATGGAAGGCACGAATTTCAGAAAAACTAAGTGAGAGATGAAGTTACGGAAGGAAGTTTCTTGGCAAAATTAAGGTTTTTCAGAGGCCAAAGAAACTGGCTTTCGTAATCTCCATACGTATTGGGCTTTCTGGAATTGAGCTTACGTGAAATCTTTCGATATTAGTGGGGTTTTTTTCAGTGGGTGGACTCTTTTATTTAGCTACATTTCCTTCTGAAAATAAAATAAAAACACTTGACGATGAGAATTTAAAAGATTTTATCCCAACAAGAAGATGTTCTTAAAATGGAAGCATTGAAAAATTCGTTTCAAAAGACTTTCGACCGAAAAATTCGTTTCAATGTTATTTCACTGCCATTTGAATGTTATCCTAAACAAATGTATGGTAACATTGAAATTATTTTAAATACACAGAATTTTATAAAAGCTATTGTAATCAACATTAAATTTCAGACAGGAAAGTCTGAAATTTTTCAATTGAATACGTTACGTGAAATCTTTCGATTTTATTTTTTTTTCAATGAGCAAAGTTTTAATTTTAAAATTGAAGCTTTTTTATTTAGCTGCAATTAAGTATAAAAATAACAGAAAACACTTGACAATGAGAATTTAAAAAATTCTATCCCAACAAGAAAACAGTCTTACAATTGATGCACAGAAAAATTCGTTTCAATATTACCATGAAGAAATTTATGGCAACATTGAAATTATTTTAAATACACAGAATTACATAAAAATTGATTGAGACCAACATGCAATTTCAGACTGTAAAATCTGAAAATTTTCAATTAGCCAGCATGCAGATTAATTTATAATAGTACGTTTTTAAAATTCCAGCCGTTTTAGAACTTAATTGGAATAAATTTATATTAAAGCCGAGTGACAAGCCCGCGCTCTGGTGCTCAGTGCCACAAATTTCAGGTTCAAGTCCCGTTTGTAGTGGTTAAGAATGCACTTTAAGACGTAGTTCCCGATCTTATATGACAATAAAGGGGCGTATCGACATCGTTCCTATGATGTCCTAGTAGGAAGACACCAGGACAACGATTTGATTCAACGGGGATTACTCAGTCACAAAATAAAAAATAAAAAATTCTACAACTCTCGAAACCGGTGATTAGTGCCAAGTTGGCGAAAACAGACCTTCCATCGTTTTGCCATGAAAGAGGCAATTTACGCCAAGAAAATAAAGAGCGCCGCAAACGTTTCTCCTGCAGAATGACAAAAGACTGGGATCAGTCGGATTG
>BPLQ01007734.1:210026-239405 GCA_021605075.1 Caerostris darwini | reverse complement strand
GCCAACCTGTTAGAACAAGTCCAAGAATCCGTGTGGACTCATGGAAGGAGGAAAGGGGAGCTTCTGTTGTGGCGGAACACCCGTAGGTAGAAGTCTGACTTGGATCCAAGGAGGAGAAAGAAGAAGAGAAATGTCTTCCAGGAGGACTTTTAGGGGGAACTAAATCTCAGTTGCGCATTGTATGGAGAAAACCCGGAAATTCCCCACCAGGTATTCCTACGAACGACGCAAGGTGCTGAACATCACAAACGCCTTCGAGCTCCTCGTTTTGAACCAGTGTTCACAACAATACCAACAGCGGATTGAACCTCCGTCATAATGCTCACCCAATGGCGCGCGTTGCCACTGAGTCACAAAATCGGGCATAGACTTGTGTATACTTACACACCTGATACTCACGAATAATAAAGAAAAAGATTTTGAGGAATTTGTGGATTTTTTGTTTCTTTATGCGAGGAATTGTAGGGGCAATTATTTCATTTTTATGTCCTTGGGAAAAGACCCGAAAAACTCTCATCAGGTAACTTGTCTTAAACAAACTGGTTTGATAGCGTTCATAAGCGGCGCTCAAAAAGCTCACGTATTCAAGTGTAAACGCGGCTTATACATGGAAGAGCACTATAAATCTGTAACTGAAAAATCTTTTCCTTTGGTTATAGAAAGTTATAAGCAATTAGACACACCCTTTAGGAGTTCTTTCCAAATGTGGCGGAAAATATAAATATAGCGTGCACCATGATGTATGTTGTAATGCTGAATATGCCGCCATTGTAGTCCGAAGGACTTCAGTTTGGTTTGGTTTGTCGCTTTACAGTCCTTTCATGCACACTTTAGACTAATTAGATCGAGACCTACAGTTTAACGGGGATTTCGAACCACCAATAAATATATATGCCACCGCCAGGATTCGAACCTGAAACTGTGGTACCAACGCCCAGAGCGCCAAAGTACTCCAAATCAAAATAATAGCAATATAGAAGAACAACAATAAGGTGGTTATTGTTTAAATACTTTTGCACGAGAGGTCATAAATTTGAGCATCGTTGTATAACAATAAATATTATTAAAAATTATATCATAAAATGAAAATCCTTTCAAATAAATAAAGATTTCAAAAGCTCGTAAAAATCTCGTATCTCAGAGCTAACAGTGGGCTGACATGTTCGTAAGCTGACACATAGATGGCGCTACTAGTATTAAATCCATATAATTTTTAGTTAGCTCTAACCTTCAAAAGACACGTGTATAAATTTGACAGCTGTGGCACTATTAGTATGTAAGTTATAGCATTTTTAGTGAAGCAACTTTTGTTGAAGCAAGGCTTGGCTGGATAAACATTAATCGGACTTTGCACCAGGAAAATCAACTGCAGAGAAGTGGTTTGCTAAATTTAAAAGAGGCGAAATGAGCACCGAGGACGATGCACGCAGTGAACGCCCCAAAGAGGCTGTTACAGACGAAAACATCAAAAAAGTCCTCAAAATAATTTCTGGTAACCGTAAAGTGAAGTTGATTGAGATAGTTGAGACCCTAAAGATATCAAAGGAACATGTTGGACATATCATGAATGAATATTTGGATATGCGAAAGATCTGTTCAAAGTGGGTGACACGCGAGCTCACAATCGACCCAAAATAACAACAAATTGATGATTCTAAGCAGTGTTTGGAACTGTTCAATTATAATAAACCCGAATTTTTGCGTCGATATGTGACAATGGATGAAACATGGCTCCATCATTTCACACCGGAGTCCAATCGACAGTCAGCCGAGTGGACTGCACGTGATGAACACTAAAAATGCTATAACTCACATACTAATAGTGCAACAGCTGTCAAATTTATACACGTGTCCTTTGAAGGTTAGGGCTAACTAAAAATCATATGGATTTAATACTAGTAGCGTCATCTATATGTCAGCCTATGAACTTTTCAGTTCACCCGTTATGTACGATGTTAAATACAATTTTTTACAACTAAAGAACGATGTGATGTTGTGGTTTGTAACTCTTTTGAATTTTTTTATGGCTTTCACACTTTTTTCTTCGTGTACTTTTTTAAACAGAAAAAGGTTATGAATATTTAAAAAAAAATATGAATCCATTGACCTCATAAAAAATATGTGATTTATATTTATATTTTATGTAAAAAAAGGCTGTACGCGTATTAAGTATCGAATAAAAATCTACAATCATTTTTTATCACATTTTCTTGGTGGCAAGAATGTTCAAGAAAAACATCTCTTCACAGTAAATCTGTTAACACTTTGTTTGTTTTAAAAACTCTGGGAACCTTTTTTTCGGTGAAGGCGCTAAGTATCTTTCACCAAAAGAAGAAGTAAAAAAAATGGGGTGAGAGGGCTTTCGAACAAAAAAAGAGAGAAAGAGTTAAAAGCCCTAAAAGGTACAAGAATATTTACCCCTTCATTAAACACCTTTATTGTGAAGAAAACAAAACAAAAGTTCTGGAGCAAAATGAATAAAGTGCTTTAAAAGCCGCGTAAAAAAAGTTATGCTGGAGAAAAAACAACGATTAAAAGTTTCCTCAACATTGTGCTTTTAGCTAGTGAGCGAATCACTGGCTCCGTATATTTTCTGTTTCGCTACAGTAAAAACTTTTAAGCAAACCAAATGGAATGGAAGAAACTTTTAAGTGTTCGCTTAACTTCTGTAGCTGTGTCAGAATTAAGAATCAACAGTTGCTTCTTGGTAAGTTTTCCAGAAAGACATTTTAATAAATACAATCGAATTGAAGAATTTATTATATCAATAATTTTGTCAAATATTGATGCAAGTTTTTAAAAATATATAAATTTACTTTTTTTTTACCATGTGTGATGTTCTCCGGCTATGGTTTGGTTAGGTTTGTCGCTCGACGGTCATTTTGTGCACATTTTAGGTTAATTAGACTGGGACCTACAGTTTAACGTGGATTCCCAATCACTAATAAACATCCATGCCACCGCCAGGATTCGAACCTGAGCTAGCAAAGGCCAGAGAGCTAGCTAATTGGCCATCAGGCCAATGTCCGGCTATGAGATTTGTGGTATCAACAAATACATACGAGAAAAAAAAATTAAGTAATGATTTGAAAAACGTGATCAAATTCTTGCGCTCTAGAGTTTTCAATGTTTGATGGTGCTTATGGAAGTAAAATATTTGGGAAGATTATACAATTTTGCATAAGTTGGCTATTGAAGGATATTGATTGAATGTTGTAGATGAAAGTTTAATTGATGAAAAACTGTGACTCTATGCCAATTTCTGTTGATGATACTAATAATTCTGTGATATGACGTTTTCGTAATATCATGACAAACTTTTGTTTCATAGACTGGTTGTCGTGTCTGAATGTTGATTTATTTTATAGCTATTGAACCTCACACGGGCTCTCAAATTATACCGACTGACATTTTCTTCATGAAAAATTAAATAAAACTATAATACCATGATAAATTTCTGCTTCATAGATAGACAGTGGTAATTGAACATATGCATATTTCTGTAATTATTAAATTTAGATAAAGCTCTTACAATATAGTGATTAACATTTACTGATTGATTCTTAATGTTGATTGATTGATTGCCTTAAACAATGTTTAAACATTATGTACATGTCAATTGTATCAATTGCACACTATCTGTCACTATTGTTATATTTTAATGGATATAGCAGTGTGCAGGTTGGGCAATCCAATTGTAACTGGATGTGGTTGGACTGAAATACTTGAGGCACAAGTTGGCGTACTCACAGATTTACTTACACACGCGCAAACACGAAACAATACAATTAGACAATATGTAACCCATTTAAAGACATATAATTATAGATTCGTAGAAAGATCCCACTTCTAAGTCGAAACCCAAAACTCAGGTACTCGCAGGGTGCCCAAAAAATACTTCCTCTCCGAGTGAGAATCTGTAGGTCAACTATTAAGTGAGGTTACTTTAAATATATTTCCTCTCGGGGTGAGAGACTATAAACCAAATGTTTCCGAACAGGAGAGCAAGTTGCGCTGTACTTCTTCTCGGGTGAGAGTTTCGAGACCTCCTGACCATATCTCTTGAAAACCACAGGCAGCGTTCTTGCAGTGCGTAGGAGGAAGCGCGATTACAATATTACCTTTAAATCGCCTTAAGGATTTTTTATATAAAAGTATATATAATAGTAAATCATTAAATTCAATGAATATAACTTATTTAAGTGTAATAAATTGGAATTTATAAGCTGATTTTGTTTTATTATTGATAAAACTGATTTTAGTGTTTTATTATTGATAAAGCTGAATTTTTTATTTTATTATAATTAAATAAAAACTTATAATTTTATTTTAGTGGGATTTAATTATATCACTCGTGTTTAATGACAATGAGAAGCAACTAATTTGTTGAACTAATTGCAAGGGACCGTGTTTCACAGTCGCTAATTTCAAATACAAGTAAGCACAGTGGTGTTAGTGACAGAAAATCTCGCTTTGATAGCCGGACTGTCTGGATGGTGGGCTCTGGAGTTTCTCAAACATGACATGCAAGCACAGGGAAATTGCCTTTGAAAGAAATTACAACCCCCCTCACTGTTCTCTGGGGACGACGATGGCTGTGTGCCCATTATCATTATGATAAAAACAGCTTTTTCAATTTCTGTGTCATATCTTGACAGTGCAAATGTACCATCTCCTTCATCGTTCTTACTAGAAAAACATGGTTTATTTATTTTAAAATATTTTAGTTTTTTAAAAAACTAAATTTAGTATGACATATTTTAAAAATATGATATGATTGTTAGAGGATATGATCACAAAGAAATGTAAAAAAGTATTAATTAAAAAATTTTCAGTTTAGTACAATGATTTTTTTTTCTATTTCAATTTTTTATTCAATGGGGCTTGATGGCCGAGTGGCTAGCGCTCTGACATTCGGTACCACAGGTATCGAGGTCGAGTCCCGACGGGGCCATGGGTGTTTGTAGTGGTTCGAAATCACTTTAAACCGTAGGTCCCGGTCCTAATAGGATCGTAGAGCGTTGCGGGGGCTTTGTTACTCCGCGTCCGTGGCTTACTATCAAGCTACACGCGCCCCCTGGGTAATGCAAAGTGAGTAACGTCTGTGCAGCGCTTGCCTTAAGGCATACAAGACCAAGCTGTCTAAGTGTTTGCCAGCTGCATTAGAAAGAAAAAAAAATTTTTTTTACTCAATATTCCCAATAATATCAATTGTGATATCAGTAAAAAATGAACAGAACAATTGACTTAAATTAGGCCAATACTTTATTTGTAACGTCTGTACTTCGTTGACAAAAAAAGTTATACTAAATCTTTTTTTTCTATTGTTAATAATAAATTTTCTTTACAATAAGAGATTTGTATACAACTCAGTCTTTATGTAAGAAATAAGGAGAACTAATTAATTAACTGTGAGTTTTTTATAATAGCAGTTATTAATTTCTCTTAAATTGTAACCGATTATCAAAGATTTCATACATCCTTTTTGACGAACAATTCGTGTATGATATATAACATATATTAGCATAATACTGGTGTGAGTACGTCAACCAAATTGTAAAGGGATATGGTTGGATTAAGATATTTGAGGCACAGGTTGAAGAACCCGCAGCTTTATTTACAATACACATACAATTAGACAAAAACAATCTTTAACACATTTAAGGACAGATAATTATAGATTCGGGGAACTTCTAAGCTAAAAACCCGAAACTAGGTTACGCGCAGGGTGCAGGAAACATATTTCCTCGCCGGGAAAAAGTTTTAGTTTAGTTTAGTTTATCTTTCTACGTCATTTTTTGCAAACTTTAGGTTAATTAGAATGGGACCTACGGTATAACGCGGAATCCGAACCACTCCCAAATATCCATGCCACCGCCAGGAATCGAACCTGAAACCTGCAATACCAAAAGCCAGAGTTGGAGGGGAGAGTCTGTAGGGCAACTGACCATTTCTCCTGAACGCCACAGGGGGCGCTCCTGACCATGTGGGGGAGGAAGCATGGTTACAGAGTTATATAGAATTCTTTATTTTTTATTTCTTTTATTTAATGAAAATCTTTAATAAAAAATAAAAAGTTAGAATTACACAAATTAAACTACCTCAATATATATATATATATTATAGGCTTATGTAATTAAAAATCAAAATCTTGTACTTGATACATAGAACAAAATAAGTACAGAAGATTCTTATTCAAATAGTTTTAATACCACAGATTTATTATGAAAAATTAGAGTTTTAATTGATTAAAATATACTAAATATTTATTTTTAATCGGAATTCTTAATTATTCAGCAGATAAAAAATATTAAATTAGAGAAAATATTGGATTTCTCGTTGTTCTAATAAGTTAAAATCATGTATTCTGAATTTATGATATTTCAAAAACCTTTTCCATAATAACTGTTACCTACTTTTTGTGTTGCTATACTTCAACCAGTTGACCTCATCCATTTCAAAAACATATACCATATTTAAAAAGTTGACTATTTCTAATGAAATACTTAACTCTAATTTCTGAACATTATTTCTCGTTAATTGTTTCATAAATTATGTCAGCTTAACCTACAGTATGCTATACATTCTCTTCAACTTCTGATACGTGTGAAATGGAAGCAACAAATTTCTGCCAACGAGATATCACGTATGAGTTTGAAATTAATTAGTTTCGAGGTTAACAAAGTCTGGAGTTCACGACTTGCTTAACGTTAATTAATAATTTTTCTTAATTGCGTTTTAGGTGTGGGGTTGAAAAGCATAAATCTGTCGAAACTATTTTTGAAGTACTGCAAAACCGTGATTAAACCGAACTTAGTCAACACCTCTAGGACGTATTGATTTAAACCGGTATCAAGAGTGCTGAAATTGGAAATATATTTTTTTTTTAAATTGTTTAAAATACAATGTTAAACATTTTTTTAAATGTATTTTTGTGAAGTATTAGTCGTAGTAAGAAAATTACAGCTATGCATCAAATCTAAGTTTGTTTTGCATAATAAACACATTGTGTTATTTATATTAATTAGTCAATTAATTAATTAATAACATTATTATTATTATTTCATAAAATCATCCAATAAGGAATACAATTTACTTAACAAGAATCACAAACTTTCCGCCCGACTCGGGGCTCAGTTGCAACGCATGCCGCTGGTGATCATTAGGCCGGAGGTTCAATCCGCTCGCAGCTTTGTAGTAGACACTGTTTCAAAAAACGAGTAGACTCGATGGCGTTTGTTATGGTCAGCATCTTGCTTCGTTAGTCGGGCTACCTGGTGTGAATTTTTCGGGTTTTCTCCCATACGATGCTTAAATGCTGCCTTCCCTCTTCAACTTCAAGAAGTCAAGCCAAACTTCTGCCTATAGGTGCTCCATCACAACAGAAGCTGTACCCCTTTTCCCTTCTTCCATGAGACCACACGGGTTCTTGGACTCGGTCTGAATGTTGCTGTCAGCCAAGTGTTATGAGGAAAAAAACTAATTAAAAAATATAAGTATTCTTGTAACCCCCTTCGTAACTTAACAATATTGGTATGAGCTGCCTTACATTAGGTTCAGGAACGAATCTCCGCCATCAACGTTTGCTACTGTATTAGGCGGAATATTAAGGCAGACGTCCAATCCGCTGGAGGCTTTGTTGTATACACTGTTTCAAAAACGCGATTAACCTCGATGGCGTTTGGGATGTTCAGCATCTTATCGCATTTGTCGGGCTATCTGGTGGATGTTTTATCTCCCATGCGATACGTAAATGTGGGATAGTACCCTAAAAGTTATCCAATAATGCACAACTCTCCTTCTTGAGCTGAAGGAATCAAGTCAGACTTTTACCTACAGATGATCCATCACAACAGAAGCTGCCCCCCTTCCCTCTTTCCATAAGACCATGGGTTTTTGGACTCGGTCTGGATGTTACTGGCAGCAAATGAGATAACAAATTTGACAGTATTTCTTATATAATTGTCTAAAATTATTTTAGATTCCTTTTTATTAGCTGAGAACTATAACTAATAAATTATTCATGTGTTTATGCAGTTTGTAATTTTTTTCAGTGCAGCTCTATCTTTCTATATACAGAAAGATTTGTATATAGAAAGAAATTTGGGTGACTGTATTTTATAAATACTTAAAAACATAACAAATAAAATTTTCCGTTTTTTTTAAATTTATTATTATGTTTTCAACTACTAAAAAACAGGATAAAAAATGCTTTATTATATTTTTTACTGCTATGTTACTTTTTAAAAATATTTAGTTTAAAAGTCGTTTACAAAAGAATTACAGATAAACTCATAGGATGAACCACCATAAAATATCTACTGTATAAAAGGAATGAAATCAGAATGGTAAATTTTTCTTTGATGAGTAACTTTATTTGGTTTAACCAAGACGTATGAAAACGATCTGTATTCCGAATAGTAGCAGTCGGAATATTCCCGTTTAAGTTACTCCGCTGCTTACTAGGATAGAAGCAATCAGAGCTTTCCCGGCAGTCAATGGTGATATTGATTGTTGAGAACACACGCCGAGGCTTCGAATGGACACCATTAAGGTGTTGCAGTCCATTCCTGCCCCCAGAAGGGTGCGTGCTCCCGTAATTAAGAGAAACCGATTAATGAATACATTTCAAAGTCATCGGAGTTCGGGATTAAATAACTCTGCTGAAACAATATTTTTAATGACTTGTTATTTCAAAATAGGTCGATATAATGATATTATGTATCTGAATTAGTTCTATTGCAAATGGGTAGATAATATGTAGATAGATAGATAGGTAGGTAGATATTATGGGAATGGTAGAATTACTGACTCTTAAAATTTTGTATGTTTCTGAATTAGTTGTTGGTGAATGAATAGTTCAAAAAACATTATAAAAGTTAGTGTTTAAGTATAAAATAAGGTACATATATAAAAGTTGTTTATAAGTTTTAACTGGGGAAAAATATGTACAGGTAGGTATATAGAGGCGTTTATAAAACAAGCGTGAACAAGCAAAACAGTCATGTAGAACACGACACGGATTCTAGTTTTTTCTAAGAGCTATATTATCATATTATTAAAAACTACATTCTTATATATATATATATATATATATATATATATATATAGCTTATTATTATTATTATTATTATTGGAATGATAAAACGATTTATTTATAAAAGTTTATAGGTTTCTGAAATAGTTGGCGGTAAAAAAATAGCTTAAAACCATTATAAATGTTTTTGTTTAAGTATCAAATATAAAAGTATATATATAAAAGTTAGGTAGATTATAGATGCGTTTATAAAACAAGAAAGAACACTCAGGTAGAACACGACAGAGATTCTAATTTTTTCAAAGAGTTATATTACTAAAAATTATATTCAATATTTTTAATCTATATATATATTTACAGATTATTCAATATATCTGTAAATATAACATGGTCACATTATATAATACGTTCACAATAGTTGTTCAACCATACCAACTTCTTCATCGTGATCAAATACTATAGCTATATTTTTTTAATAGTGTAAGCGATCTTTCCCAAAATTCTTCATAATTTTTAGAAAGTGAATTTTATTTAAAGTGGTCACTATGATCAGCGGATCGGATCATACGATTTAACTACAACTCTACTTTTTAGTATTGTGAAAAATCTTTCCCGAATTGTTTATAAAGCAAGTTTATTGGCTAATCAATAGAGATTCTTAATAGTTTCTCTCTCTTAGATATCAGACTATCATATATAACCTATAATTCCTACATTTAGTAAATAATATATTTTACATGAAATGAGTTGTTGAGAAAATTATAAATAAAAATCAATTGCAAAATTAGAAATAAAAAAATAAAAAAAAATTCAACCGAAACATTTTCCAGAATTATTATGCAATCTGATTGCAAACGAGCATTTTATATTTTTATGAAAATAAAATAAATATAACTGAAAAAATTTAATTTGTTATTCATTTAAAGCTTAATTAAACGAAAATAAAATAAAATTTAGCACTAAGTATTTAAAGAAAAATATCAAAAAAGAAGAAGATACAATAGTGATTATCATAAATTACTTCAATTGAATCCCGAAATTTAAAATTTTCGAATATTTTTATAAATAATTTATTACACAAATTCAGTTTATTGAAATAATTTGAAAAATATCATGCAAACGTAAACTATAATTCTGTATTGACAAATTTGTTGTCATCAAGTGTTATTCTCAATTTAAGACTCAAATTAATTATTGAAACTATTGAATGTATTGAAATAAATATTAAAAAGGGATTATTTTATATTTTTCAATAACAGAAATTTTTTAGAAATGCAGTACTATCTAAACAGAGATAAATTAAATTATTAAAACAGAGATAATAATTATTTGATTAAATTATTGGAGTCTTTATAATGGGGTTTTTCTAATGAATGCATGTGAGGAGTGTCTATAGGCTGAGCGAGTGATAAATCCATAGATACTCTTACAAATTTCAGTAACATCAAAATAAATCCAAGAAAATGAAAAACCAATCATATTCTTCTTTCTAACATTATTTTCAATAAACACTGTTTTCATTTCTCATCATAAGCAAACGCACATTATAGTACCTCATGGCAATTTCTAAAATTATCTATTTCCCCCACAAGTTACTACTATTCATCAAACAATATAATCTCATAAATAAAAACTAAGCATGAAGTGATATCAAAATGTTCTGTAGCATCAAAATTCATTACGTGATTGTTTTGAAACAAGGCAATAGCCTATATATAGTATTTTTTCGCTGTACACTCGAAAAATGTGTTAACCCTTGCAATCAGGAACGCAACTGTATAGCATGGTATCACTATACAATACGATCACAATAATTGTTTCACAAGACTATCTTCTTCATCGTGATCAAATGCTATAGCTATATTATTTTAATAGTATAAGCCATCTTTCCCAAAAATACTTTATTATTTTTAGAAAGTGAATTTTATTTAATGTAATCACTATGATTAAGATCGTCTGATCGGATCATATGATTTAACTACAGCTGGGCTTTTTATTATCATGAATAGCCTTTCCCGAATTTCTTATAGAGCATGTTTATTGGCTAATTGGTACAGATTCTTAATAGTTTCGCTATCCTGAAAATAAATCCTAGACGAGATATTATATCAGCGCTATTACCAACAATCATAGTCCTTTATTCTACCCATTCCCTACAATAAGCCACCACACACATTACATGTCTTCTACGTCAATTCTCATTGTCTTCCATTTTTCTCACAAAACACCACCGTTCATCAAACTTAGCAACGAAACCTCATGAGGACCCAAAACTCTCCCTAGAAGAAAGAAGTGCAATCAACAAGTTCTGCAGCAGCAAAACTCATGAAGCGATTGCCTTTGAAGCAACGCAGCGGTTCAGGCATGGCTCGTTATGTTGTACACCCGAAAAGCATATTAGCCCATAGAGGCCGTTCGCAATCAGAAAGGCCCCCTTTGGCAAAAACCGCAATTACTGCATCACGAGGTCATATCGACCTTATCGCGATCATTAGATACCGGCACAGCTGATGCTCCGGCCATCAAAAAGCTTTACCACTTGACCATTGGGGGCATTTAGTTAGTTTATGGGAAGTCTGGAAAAAGAGTTCCGCACATTGATTTAGGTTATTGTTGGGAGAAAGTGCGGATGGCTCCGTATCATCAGGTTCGGTTAGTGGAGAGATATATCAAGGGAATAAAGTTTGGGTCAGGTAATAATTCGTAAGAGATGAGGTCGTTTTCTTTTGTTATTCGTGTCTGTTTCAAGAAAGAATATGGTTAATGTAGTATTTATATTGGTCAGGCAGATATTAATCAACTTTTATGAATGTTTTTAAAGTGTGTAGATTTTTGTTGGTATTTAAAGAAAAATATTTTTTTATTTTGGAGCAAAGCTGCTTTTAAAATTGTCTTCATTGGAAAGGTCTCTCGATATGTGGCCCAGTGGTAATGTGCGCAGCTAGTTTTTAAGAAAATATAGGTTCAAATCCGTTACAGCTATATAGCCACTGCTTTCGTAAACGAGACGATGGAAATGGTGCTATCTCCGACCTCTGATGTAAAGAAAAAAAAAAGGTTTCCTATTGATTTTCGGACTACTTCGTAGGAGTTCCGTTTTGTTTCCCATAAGAGAAAAAAAAATGTTGAGCAGTTTTTCCCCAAATGTATTTCACCCCCTGAATTCATTGAACTGTTTATGATGTATACAACAGGAACACGAAGCCCAACATTTCTAAAATCTATCTATTCTTTCTATCTATCCCTCTCACTCTCTATCTCTCTCATATATATATATATATATATATATATATATATATATATTAATGTAAGTGATGTCAAATTGTGAGGTATGTCCATTCAATCCAATTTCTTGCCATGAACTGAGACGTGTTAAAGTTATCATTTAGTATTTCATAAAATTACTAGTATTATTAAATTGGGGCCACAGTCATTTTTTTAATCTAATTTAACAAGATAATTATCATTTAAAGACAGAAAACATTAAAGCTAAGCAGAAATTTTGTTATTCTTCATAGACTATAATAATCAACATCATCCAATGTTAAATAAATATCCTTCAAATCTATTATATCATGACAAATATATAGGAATTAGAAAATATCTTTTGGTTTGACGTGATATATTGAAACTTATTGACTTTGTATAATGATACGTTGAAATTAAAGAAAGCAAAATCTTATAGAAACACTCCCACAGAAATAGAAACACTCCCACAAAAAAAATACCAGAAGTCGGTTTTTAATCAGTAACAAAAAGCAATTTCATATAAAATCCATTAATAAGAATTAAGATGTAATTATTTTTTTAAAAATAACAACCCTCAATCAAGAAAAAAAACATTAATAATAAAAATAATTTTAAACTATAAAATGACACAGAATACTATTTCGTATATTCTTAATTGCTTTTTCTTTATGTCAGAAAGACTTTAAAAATTTAAACATCATTTATTGTATAGTGTTTGACTGTAATTTGAGATTATTCACATTCTGAAAAAAAATTCATTAGCAATTTATTGCCTTTCGTTTAATTAATCAATTGTGTTGATAATTTTCTTTTAAAAAGCATCCTAAAAAGTGATATTATTTGGACTAAAATTTAACTAAATGAAGTAATATATTTCTTTATTAAAGTCATTAACTGTAAATATTTTTTGCTATCTAACTGATACTTAATTCAGTGGCACAGTTAATATTACGATAGGAAAAGTAACCGCCGTTTAAAAAATTCAAGATGTTTTTTTTAAATACACATTGATCGTTGTGCTTAAGTCATAAAGCATTTTAACTCGCTCTCGAAGCACCAAAGAATACCGCATATAGTTATTAAAAATGCCTTGGGTTGAAGGCTGGAAATATTCTGGCTCGACCTAAAAAAAAATACATATATTTAAAGGAAAGTTTATCCCAAAATTAATTTTCTTTAGCAAAAGCATTACTTCCATTTTTTAATATCCCAAACCGGGTAACGATCTTTCAAATATTTAATATACATCCAACGTGGCATCGCGCTTCCTGATTTGAAAAAATGGATATTAAAAAAAAAAAAAAATGGAAAGTAAAAAAATTTGTGCTGAAAAATTGAAATCATTAATTTCAAGCCATAGCGGCTGCGGATTTTATTAGTTTAACCAATATTAATCGATATTCTGTGTAATATTAGTAGCCACCGTTAAAACTTGAGACAAAATCGCTGAAGTTTTCTTGCCGTGGTTTTCAACCTTTAGAAAAGCGTTAACGATTTTAGGTGTTCGTAGTTAGCAAAAATGTGGACGCTAAAGAATGGAAATTTTAATAACGGAAAAAGATTTTTCCAATTTCTTTTTTCTTGCTTAGTTATTCAGGTTATTTATTGAAAAAAAAATCACGCACAGTTTATTTCACATTGAAACAGCTTTATTGAAGTTGCAGACTTGTTATGAATTCTCCGAAATCGTTTAATTAGAATTTTTATAAAATCTTTGATGAAATATAAAATCGTTCTTTAGAGAATTTTAGTGATATTGTACGCATGGTTAAATGTTTTTTATATTATTTGCTTTATCACTCTACGTAGGGGAGTATTTCACGAATGATAATGAAGTAACTTTTTGAAACCTAATTTTCTAACTCATGGCCCATTGATGACATGAACAGCTATCATGCAGGAGGGCTTAAATTCGAATCTGCTTTGTTCCATTGCATTATCTGCTGTTAGAAACAAGGAGACCCGATGGCGATTGTTACAATGTTTATGAGCATTTCACATTGACAGTCAAGTTCACTGATAGGGGTTTTATTGATTTTCTTCTATACTGTATGCAAATATGAACATATATATCATTATTACCCATGAAAATCTATCCGGAAAAACAATAATCTCTCTCAATCATCTGTTAGTAGGCTATCCCACAGAAGTGTCCACACAAAGGCTGGTACATAGTGCACAAGGTTTCCGAAATAAGTTATTTTCGAGACTCAGCAAGTGAGGCAAAACTGAAAAACTCAGTGTCCATGCCAAAAAATGGACACTGAGTTTTCCAGTTTGACAGTATGTCAGTTAAAATAGAAAGTCTTCTCTCGCGGTCACTGTTTTGGAAACAAAATTCCATGATTGATCATATAGGTTGTATTAGAATCTTGTATCGACAGTCTCTTTATTACCCATCTGTGAGTTGTTTGCGGTACACATATGTGAACGCAAGCTCTGCTGATTTAGTGCAAAAAGGCAAAATATGAGAGTGCAGCTGCGTAACAGTGGAGAAATATAGGTAGAATTTGCTGTCCTAGTGGTAAATGATATAAGATAAAAAAAATCTGGCATTGGAAAATAACATCTATAACGCCTGTTTTGACTTCTTTATTTGTTTTTTGAAGCAATACTTTGTTGTTGTTTTTTTGAATACCAAACTAAATGTAAATAGTTTGTTCACATTGGATTCAAAAAATAATTTAGTGCTGTTATTAATAATTTGTTATGATTACATGCTGAAATATTATTTTTTTAATAAACATTAAAAATGCTTATTTTAAAAGTATTTTCTTTTGAATATTTATCAACGAAAAATATTCAATTCACAAGCATTCTATATATATATATGGCTTTATAATCGGTTTCTACGGTTCACTACCAATCTTGATTTTAATTTCTTGTCTAATTTTAATCGGCTTAATTTTGTTTTATAATCTCTATCTATTTAAAATTTCGTTTTCCGATTCAATATCAATCAGCATATAATACATTTTGTCAAAATCAGCAGACATTCAAAGATTTCAATCTTCTTCAACTGAAAAACAGCCAGCGTAAGCTTAATGTCTTTTTAATGAATTTAAATCCTTTCGATCTTAATTTCAAAATAATTCTTCGTGAAATCCCTAATTTACTGATATAAGCTTCTTCATTGCACTGCAATCAATCATTTTTAAAGTTTCATGAATGAGTGATGACTCGATGAAAACTCTATATAAAAAATAGCCTTATTTATTGAGTACTTATTTATTTGAGTACATATTAGTGTTTTTATAGGTAAATTAATTTTGATAACAAAATTTTGGTTTTACAATTTAGCTAATAAAGTTGTAGTAACTTCGTTTTCCTAATCATTTGAGGCAATTATTCTTCTTCTGGTGGATGGGTTGAAGTTTGGGCTAAACAACTTATTGCCAGTAAAATGGAGGCTAAACTATTTGATGCGAAACCTAAATTTAAGCAGGCCTGTAGCAAATAGTGATTAATGCTTTAGGCTTCTGACCATTTGAAATCCGAGTAGCAAACTGAATTGGGCTTCCTGTTTGTGTATACGTTGGAACACGTATACATAATTTCACATCGACACTCATCATATACAGTCTCATATCGCATACACAAATCTTACCTCATAGAACTCCAGCCAATCAGAACCCTAAGTGGGAAGAAGATCAGACTTCCGATTGGCTGGCGTTCCACTTTACTTAAGTATCCGGTGCAAAACCATATTTACATGGAGTGACGAAAAGAAATTCCATCTAAGTGGTTCCACATTAAGTTATTATCAAAAGTATTTGTATTGAGCTGCTTAGTAATTTAAATATGATTGTTGATTTTATATGATACTGTGTAATATAGTACTGCAGATCCTATAAAAAATTAATGTGCATATGAGCACATTATACAGTGAAGAATGTGAATCTTCCAAATAATTTCTCCAGGATTGCTAGCTTCGAATTGCTGCAGCATGTTGCTTTTTCCAAAGAATTGCTTGTATACATTGACACTTTGAAATGTTCTTTTTTTTTGTGGAAAAACCGTTTTAATAATGTTCAAAATTATCCAGAGATAGCACTCTCATTTTGGAGGGAATTTGCTGGGAATAAAAGATAAATAAGTTAGATAAGGTGGATTTTCGCCGGATATTAAAATCTTACTATTGTAGAATTCCAACCAATGGGAAACCCTAAGTGGGAGGAAGGCGCTAAGCTGTTTAAATATTTAAATTTTATTATTGATATAAAATAATATTGTGTATCAAATTACAGTATATCCTATTAATAATTAAATGTGAGTATTTTAATAAAAATCTATGAAAATCAAAAAGTGTGTACTAATAATGATTTGAAAGCAATAACCGATGACAATAATTCTTAAAAGGATTCGACAATCTTATCTCATTTATGGACTGATGTGTAGAAGAGTAAATTTTCAGCATAAAGAAAAAACTAAATTTATATAGTTGTGAAAATCTACACATGTTTGTTTTTAAATACCCCATTAATAGCAAACTTTAGACATCAGGAAAAATCTTTTAAATAGCAATTTTATTCATTTGATATAATCTTGTCGCATTATAGTATGAACAAAGATCGAGTTGAGCAAATTATTGCATGGAAAATAATTATAATACCAGTAATTGGTTTAGAGGTACTAATTCCGTAGGAAACACGTCGCAACTCTTCTTTCTTGGGTTCGTCTGGATGCTCCCTAATGCACAGCCTCCCCGAGCTATAAATAATTAACCTTCAATCTCGTGCAGTTTCTTTTCGTTCGCTCTATTATGCAGCAGACTGTTAATCACGGTTCATTTCACCTCTTGCTTGCTGATGAAAGCTTTAGGGGAAGGAATGCGGAATTCCGAGATTTGCAGCAAATAGAATTACTACAGACCGCTGAGAGATTCATTTGAGTTCTGCTCTCTGTTGTCATTGGTTTTGTTTCTTACTCCTGCAAGGCATACTTGCTATTTACAAACGTGCTTATAAGGCAGTGAACCGTTATCAATAGTGTTTTTTTCTTCTATAACTGCTTAAATGAGTTACAATCGTTACATTAAAAGTTAACGATAGTGAATAACAGAAGTAAAAAAATATTTCTCTTATCATTGTTAATTTTAAAAATTATTTCATACTGAAAATTGGTTTTATACTAAAAATAATTTGTTTGATACTAATACATACTAAATATTGGTTTATATTAATACTTACTAAAAATTGGTTTTATACTAACTCATACGAAAAATTGTTTTTTTTTTTTTTTTTTTTTTGCTATCTCATACTAAAACTTGGTTTTATAAATGAATTTTCACAATTTAAAAATATATCTTTTTGATGAAACCCTAGAATCTATTTACGGACACTATTTGCATAAATAAAATTCTGCACCAAGCAGCAATTCTGTAATTCCACTGCAAAATTTACAGCGCCTTTTAAAAATAATTTATGCTTTATTAAATTAGTGATAAAAAGTAAGTAAGAATTTAGTAGAAATAAGTACCACCACTGAAACTACTCATTTCAAATGTCGATGGCACCAAAAAGTTTAGCCTTAGTGGAGGTAATGCCAACCTATGTTCCATGATAGGTTAGAATTAGACTGATTCTAAAACAAAGAAGTATCATATTCTCATCGTCGTCATCAAAAATATATGAAATCAAAAATAGATATCCGAATATACGAGAAAATTAAATAAAGCAAAGATAGAACGGCACATTCAGCTACATTTTTATATAATGAATAAATAATTTGTAATCCAAAAAATATCTCCAACTTTTATGCAAAAAATAAATAAAATAATAAATAAGAATAAAATTTTGCAACAAGCTCAACTTAGATCTACTGCAAAATTAACAGCGTTTTTTTAAGAATTTAGTCGAAATAAGTACTAATTCAGAAATTTAGGTAATCCAGTCAGAAATTTAGATAATACATCAGATAATCTTCATACAAAATTTTTCTTTCTGAAAATATCCATTAAATCAATTTAAATAAGAAGCAACAAGAAAAATTATATATTTTTTTCTAAAAATATTGTTATTTTTTCTTTAATAAATACATAAGCTGTATAAGTTCTTCCACAGGGTTTAAGGTGGGTAAAGAAAAGCTCTAACCCCCTCTGATGTCATCCCTGGAATTGTTCATTTCAAAACTCGATGGCACTAATCTCGATAAAATAATGGCAACCCTTTTTTCATGATAAGTCAGAATCATGTAAGAAGGAAGGAACACGACATCATCATCAAAATATTAAATTTAAAATATTCGTTAAAACAACTTAAATTAGAAGCACTAAAAACACATTTATTTTCTTATAAATACTTTTTTTTTAATGAATACTTAGACCTTTTCCACTGGGTTTAAGAGGAGTGGAAGAGAACCAAGATCCTACCACTGAAACTGCACATTTCAAATGTCTATGGCACCAATAAGTTCAGCCTTGGTGGAGGTGATATCAACCTTTAGTCCATGATAAAACATATTAAAGGGAGAATATAATGGAAAAACTGAATATAGTAATGATAGAATAGCACATTCCGCTACCTTTTGATGCAATGAATAAATGTTTTGCAGACACCCAAAAATATCTCTGCATCATTTTTCAAAAGTTGTTAAATAACATATTTCACGCTACATTATATCCAAACAAGCTAACCAACATCATCCACCTCAATCTATTCAAACTACAAAGACCTCCCACACTTATGAATTCCTCTGTCACCCTAAGCTTCAAGGCGAAGTCATTACTAAAAATGGATAGTTCGACCCTTTTAACTAAAGCTTAACTAAAAGAAGAAAGGAGGACGGACAGGAAGAGAGTAAATTAATAATGGTGCCCGGGTGATTAATAGCCGCACTCCACGAGCTCTGCAATGGTGGGAAACACTGTCAGCACCACGTGAAAGGGTTTCCCAGATAACAATTACTTGCAGAATAGACTTTAAAACGTCCAACTCTGCCTGAAGCTCCGGGGACGGCAATAAAGCTGATGAGTTTGAATGAATGTGTATTCGTTTTGGATATGATTGGGCTTTCAATTAGCTAATTAGAATTTCCGAAATTCGAATTCATTTGTGTATAATTTGTGAATGGTGTGCTGATATGCTACCGTTAAGTGAAATACTATTCTGGATTAGGTTTACAAGATGAGGTGATTCAGTTAATATTTGATAATTTTGGAAAATAGAAATATATATTATAGAGATAATGGAATATTATCTCTCTTGATATTCATTAACTTTGTAAAGTATGTAAGTATAAAGGTAACTATTTAATAGTATATGTTAGTATTATCATTTAATTTCGAAAACTTAATTGATGAAAAGGGTTACAGATTTCTTTTGCATATCTGTGGACATCGTGGATCCACTAAGATTCATCCTCAAAGAAGGCTCCAGACTTATCGAAATGGGAGAGATATACATATCGGATAAATCTTCATAAATCATGTAATCATTCTTAATAAAATGGAAGATATTAAAAAAAATTTTAAAAAACCTTTTTTTAGGAAAATATATTAATTGAGGATCTAAACATGCACCCAAGATGGTGCCACTGAAACAGCACATTTCAAATGTCGATAGCACCAATAAGTTCAGCCTCGTGGAGGTAATGTCAGGCTTTGTACTATGATAAGTTAGAATTAGCTTGATTCTAAAAGACGGAAGAATAATATCATCGTCATCAAAAATATATTAAATAGATAATAAATATTCAAATATATTGGAAAAACTGAATATAGTAAAGATAGAATGACCCATTCAGCTACCTTTTGATGCAATGAGTAAATGTTCTGCAGACATCCCAAAATATCTCTGCATCATTTTTCAAAAGTTGTTAAATAACATATTTCACGCTACATTATATCCAAACAAGCTAACCAACATCATCCACCTCAATCTATTCAGACTACAAAGACCTCCCACACTCTTGAATTCCTCTGTCACCCTAAGGTTTCAAGGCGAAGTCATTACTAAAAATGGATAGTTCGACCCTTTTAACTAAAGCTTAACTAAAAGAAGAAAGGAGGACGGACAGGAAGAGAGTAAATTAATAATGGTGCCCGGGTGATTAATAGCCGCACTCCACAAGCTCTGCAATGGTGGGAAACACTGTCAGTACCACGTGAAAGGGTTTCCCAGATAACATTTACTTGCAGAATAGACTTTAAAACGTCCAACTCTGCCCGAAACTCCGGGTATGGCAATAAAGCTGATGAGTTTGAATGAATGTGTATTCGTTTTGGATATGATTGGGCTTTCAATTAGCTAATTAGAATTTCTGAAATTCGAATTCATTTGTGTGTAATTTGTGAATGGTGCTACCGTAAGAGAATACAATTCTGGATTGGGTTTAAAAGATGAGGAGATTCAGTTAATGTTAGATAATTTTGGAAAATAGAAATTATACTCATTATCTCTCTTGATATTCATTATACTTTGTAAAGTATTTAAGTATAAAGTAAACTATATGTTACTATTGCCATTCAATCTCGAAAACATAATTGATGAAAAGTATTACAGTCTTTAATTTTTATATCTGTGGACATCGTGTTCCTCTAAGTCTGTATCTTCAAAGAAGGCCCTAGACTTATCGAAATGGGAGAGATGCGCATATCGGATAAATCCTCATAATCATTCTTAATAAAATGGAACATATCAAAAAAATTAAGAAAACCCTTTTTAGCAAAATGTATTTACTGAAGATCTAAACATGCGCCCAAGATGGTGACACTGAAACAGGGTATTTCAAATGTCGATGGTACCAATAAATTCAGTCTGGGTGAAGATAATACCAACCTTTATACAATGATTATTTAGAAATAGAATGATAATCATTGAACAAAGATTATCATTCTTCAGAACAAAGAAGAAACATATTATCATCATTATTATCAAAAATATATTAAATTGAAAATATATATTCAAATTTACGAAAAAATGAATAAAGCAAAGATAGAATAGCACATTCAGTTACCTTTTGATGCAGTGAATAAAGGTTTTGTAGACACCCAAAAATATCTCCAATTTGTATGCATCATTTTTCAAAAGTTGTTAAATAACATATTTCAGGTTACATTATATCTTCACAAGCTAACCGACATCATCCACCTCAATCCTTTCAAACTACAAAGACCTCCCACACTCTGAATTCCTCTGTCACCCTAACCTTCAAGTCGAAGTAATCACTAAAAATGGATAGTTCGACCCTTTTAACTAAAGCTTAACTAAAAGAAGAAAGGAGGACGGACAGGAAGAGAGTAAATTAATAATGGTGCCCGGGTGATTAATAGCCGCACTCCACGAGCTCTGCAATGGTGGGAAACACTGTCAGCACCACGTGAAAGGGTTTCCCAGATATAATATTTACAGCAGAATAGACTTTAAAACGTCCAACTCTGCCCGAAGCTCCGGGGACAGCAACAAAGCTGATGAGTTTGAATGAATGTGTATTCGTTTTGGATATGATTGGGCTTTCAATTAGCTAATTAGAATTTCCGGAATTCGAATTCATTTGTGTGTAATTTGTGAATGGTGCTTCGGTAAGTGAATGCTATTCTGGATTGGGTTTAAAAGATGAGGTGATTCAGTTAATGTTAGATAATTTTCGAAAATAGAAATTATACATTTTATCTCTCTTGATACTCATAAACCTTTGTAAAATATTAAATAATATATGTTACTATTATCATTTAATCTCAAAAACATAATTGATGAAAAGGATCACAGACATTTTTTTGTATGTATGTGGACATAGTGTTCCACTAAGGTTCGATCGTGAAAGGAGGTTTCAGACTTATCGAAATGGGGGCTATATACACACTGGATAAACTGAAATCATTAATAAAATGTAAAATATAAAAAACCTATGAAAGCATTTTTCAGGAAGATATATTTATTTGAGGATCTAAATAAGTCATGGTGACAGATTCTTCTTTTATTGTAGATTTTCCTTTAGCTTTGAAATAATTATTTATTGAAAACAAAATGAATGAATGAATTCATACTAAAATTTATTTAAAATTGATCATTTCAAGACGAAAGAAAATATCAAAAGTGCAACTAATAATTGAAAATTGATGTGGAGGGTGGCAATTTTTGTCAAAGGAAGGGATGAAATTTTTTCTTTTCTAAAGAGTTAAGTTAAAAATCGCAGCACTGAGGCGTATTCTGTAGAGCCCCTCGATCAGTGTTTTATCAGTTGGACATTAATTTCTAATTTAACTAAAACCAAAACACATTTATATAAATTTGAATTTGTTATTAAGAAATGCTAACATAAGAAAGCAAGTAATATTGCTTTATAATGAATATTTGCAATGAGAAGGGCAAATAAATCAAGTAATAAAGTAAAAAATAAGCAAGTAATAACGTAATAAAAAGCAATATTACTTTATAAGGATTTATTTTTAATGAGAAGGAACAAATAAAGCAAGTAATAATGTAAAAAATATGCAAGTAATAAAGTAAAGCAAGTAAGATTGCTGTATAATGATTGATAGTAAAGAAAAGGGCAAACATAAGCAAAGTGAGTAATATTGCCTTATAAGGATTTATTTGTAATGAGAAGGACAAATAAAGCAAGTAATAAAGTAAAAAATATGCAAGTAATAAAGTAAAGCAAGTGAGATTGCTGTATAATGATTGATAGTAAAGAAAAGGTCAAACATAAGCAAAGTGAGTAATATTGCCTTATAAGGATTTATTTGTAATGAGAAGGAACAAATAAAGAAAGTAATAAAGTAAAAAATATGCAAGTAATAAAGTAAAGCAAGTGAGATTGCTGTATAATGATTGATAGTAAAGAAAAGGTCAAACATAAGCAAAGTGAGTAATATTGCCTTATAAGGATTTATTTGTAATGAGAAGGAACAAATAAAGCAAGTAATAAAGTAAAAAATATGCAAGTAATAAAGTAAAGCAAGTAAGATTGCTGTATAATGATTGATAGTAAAGAAAAGGTCAAACATAAGCAAAGTGAGTAATATTGCCTTATAAGGATTTATTTGTAATGAGAAGGAACAAATAAAGCAAGTAATAATGTAAAAAATATGCAAGTAATAAAGTAAAGCAAGTAAGATTTCTGTATAATGATTGATAGTAAAGAAAAGGGCAAACATAAGCAAAGTGAGTAAGTAATATTGCCTTATAAGGATTTATTTGTAATGAGGAGGACAAATAAAGCAAGTAATAAAGTAAAAAATATGCAAGTAATAAAGTAAAGCAAGTAAGATTGCTGTATAATGATTGATAGTAAAGAAAGGGGCAAACATAAGCAAGGCAAGTAATATTGCATTATACTGATTGTTTGTAATAGCTACATAAGATTTCATATGCAAGACAGTTTGGCTTAGAACCATTTAAGTTTGAAAATGAAACCAGCTGTGTACTAAATTACTCACTGAATTTTCATATGAAATAGGTTTGTTTCTAATTTTCAACGAATATCTAGTATTATGTAAAACAGTAAATTAATTATATGAATTCCAGCACTTTAAAAAAAATTAATTTTTTTTTTCAAAAAAAAGTGTATTTCTCTTTCCTGGCCTTCAACCTTTTGTACAAGCTAATTCCATTGCCGGAAAGATTCTATTTCCCCCAAGTTGAAAAAAAAAATAAAGCAAAATGAATTCTTTTGTAGTAAAAATCTTCCGTTCCAAATTTGAAATCTATTGCCCATTCAGTGACTTGCCAGAATAAAGAAGTCGAAGAAAAGGAAGAAAATAGCAAGTTCGAACCGAAGGAACCCTTAAAAAAAAAATTTCCCATTTCCATAGAAAGCAGGAGTTAATACGCTCCGCAATCGGTGTGTTCCGTGCCATTTTAAGGGCGAGCGATTTTCATTTGCATATTTTAAGTGTTCTGTCAAATATCAGAGTGAATAAGGCCAGTTAACCTCATTTGAATGGAGATCTAGTCCCCCAAATGATGTATTCATGGGAAGGAGGTAGCACAGTAGCTGTCAGACAAAGTTAACTTTTAAATTTTTGCTTGCACTTAGTGTCAGATGGTCTGCTTCTTTCTTCTTCTTCTTTATTTTTTCCTTGCTACTAGTGGTTTAGCTTAGCTGGATGGTTCTGGCTATGGATATTCTGGCTTTCATCGGTATTAGTATTGAAAATCACAATATATGTCGTAGAAAAATTAAAAAATTGTAAACCTGTAAAATTTTTTTTTCCCCAAAGGCTCTGCCTTTTTAACCTAATGTTAGCAATATTAGCAGGTTATTTAGCCTAACATTAGTAGCACTTTACAATAAATAAGGCCAACGGCCGTACCATGCTGAATATACTGGTTCTCGTTAGATCACCGAAGTCAAGCATCATTGGGCGCGGTCAGTACTTGGGTGGGTGACCACCTGGGAACACCGCGTGCCGTTGGCAAATTTGGGACCTGAATAGCCGAGTGTCTAGCGCTCTGGCGCTCGGTGCCACAGGTTTCGGGTTCGAATCCCGGCGGTGCCATGGATGTTTGTAGTGGTTCGGAATCCACTTTAAACCGTAGGTCCTGGTCTTCTATGACTGTAAGAGCGTCACGGAGCAAAAGACAGGCTTCTACCTACGGGTGCTCCATCGCAACAGAAGCTGCTTCCTTCCCCTTCAACCATGAGTACGTATGGGCTCGTGGGCTTGGCCAGCCAAGTAGGATAAGAAACAACAACAAACACAATAAATAAACTCACTCCGTTTATGTCTTTCATAGGTTTTAGAAAGATTGTGATTAAAATGGAAGTTTTTTTATTTAATCTGCTATATTGTCACTTTTTTTTACTTGTTAATGTATTTTTCCTTCCAATACTAATACTTTTTCATGCTTTTTATGAATCTGATAATTTTGTCGGTCACTTTAAGACAGGTAACTCCATTTCGTAATTTTTTAAACCTCCATTCCTAACATTAGAACTTTACAATGAATAATCTCATTCTGTTTATATCTTTATACATAATTTAATAAGATACATAAGATATTTTTTATACAGGTTTTAATAAGATTTGTGGCTAACATGATTTTTTTCATTTAATCGGTTATATTTTTAATAGTAAAATATTATAAAACATATTTATAAGATGGAAATATGTGTTTACTTGTTAATGTATTTTCCCTACCAATACTAATACTTCACGTTTTCTATGGATCCGATAATCTTGCAGAACATTTTAAGACAGGTAACTCCATTTCAATATATCAATATTATTTTCGTGAATATTTTCCCTGTGGATTCCACGATTTCTTTTCCCCTCTCTCCTATGGTGAAGTTGATTTGTTATTAGTTTACCTGCTAATATTTTTACAGCGTTATCACGGAAACACCACTTTAGTATATCATCATTAATTATAGAGTAGAAATAATTTGTAGATCATTTCTGTTAAAGAACTTTCAATACCTGCTGCCTAACATTTGCGTATCTTATTATAGGACATCATGGAAGCTTCAGTTGGACTGATAGCTCGATTTATTATTCGAAGCTTTCCATCTAAGTTCCTACAAAGCAATGTCTGTAATGAATATCAACAGTAAGAATCAAACTCTTATCATATGGTAGTCGACTAGCAATGGCAAATTTCATTGACATTTGATATAACACCATCATGAATTGAACTCTTTATCTAAACAAAACAAAACTAAATCAGACTCTTCTTTAGAGAACAAAAACTCTTCCAATAAATGTCTGTAGCGTGGCTTATGGCCAATTTGTCTACCCGTATCTACACTAACCAATCGGAAAGGTATCTGATATTCGATCTTGATGAATGACGGCAATAAAAAATATTTTGATTTGCGGTTGACCGATTGCCATCTAAAACAACTACAACTTCATCTCCCCGTCACGCCCCTTCCCAAAACTCACCACCAAAAACAATGGTCAGGAATGAAACAAAAGAAATCACCCATGTTTAAACGATTATCCGTGGTGGCTTTTATCTCATATTACGGGTTTGCAAGAAACATATTCCGCCCCAAGAGTTTTCTAATTGTATATTTCGAAGGACACTTCCGCTTAGGAAAGACAGCTTTAATAGTGAGTAATAAACCATCGTTGCTGCTAAAAAGGGACGATCTTCTGTTGTTGCTACAAATGGTTAGGTTTTTTGCTTTCCCGCTACGTGATGTTTTGCTTATGACTTAGGATTAAAAAAAGGCGTTCCAAAGTTGTACTAACCCACTGAAAGCTAGATGGTTCCGAGGGAGTGAGCAATATATAAAAATGATTGAAACGTTCCGGGATTTTAGGCAAGATTTCCAACAGAAAGCTTCCATTAATGGGACGTGAGTGTAACTAATGGTGCTTAATTCTTCCTTACGACTCATAAATGCTTTTGTTTCTGTACAGGAATTAGTGGAACAGTGCCGACAAAAAAAACTCTTTAGCAACCCAATAATTTCTCTTTTGAAAGAGTTTTTTCTGCAAAATGATTATTTAAACCAAAGCTAATGAGCGTTTTACTATTTTAAAATTATATGGAAAGTTTGGTAAATCCGGGTTTTTTGTTTGCATTTTATTCTTCCAGAACCATATTTTTAAATTTGGTTCTTCAGTTTGTATTTGTTTTTTAAAGCAGGATATTTTTTGGAATTAATTTCAATTTCTATTATTAACAAAAAAGGCATTTAAAAAGGATATCAGAAGCTGAATTATTTCAACTTAGAGGTCTCATTCTAAAATTAAAATATTATTTCATCTTAGAGGCCACACTCATTAACTTATAAAGTATTTCATCTCAGGAATCTCCATTCAGAAACTTATAAAGAATTTCAACTGAGGTAGAAATTGAAAATTATTTCAACTTAGAAGTCATGAAAAGAAAAACACATTTCAACTCAGGGATCCCTACTCAGAAACTCCAAAAGTATTTCAGCTGAGGGTACCCAAACAGAAACTAATAAAGAATTTCAACTCATGGCAGAAATTGAAAATTTTAATTTAGAGGACCTGCAAAGAAAAAAAAATATTTCAACTCAGAGATCCCTACACATAAACTGAAACAGCTGAAAAATTATTCCAATTATTTACAAAATAACATTACATGAAATTCATAGTGTTAATGTATGTATTCAATTGTAGAAAAGGAGTTTGAGTTTAATTTAATTTATATTTCGATTTGTATACCAGAAATAGGATTGTTATTATTTTTAACACTTTTTGTATACATTTCATGTATGTAAAAAATTTCATTCATCAGTTTTCATTATCTACTCAGTTTTGAAAAAAAAAAAAATTCATACTACATCAAATTCTAACAGTGTTAATAGTGAATAAAAATAAGAGCCTATTAAGAAGGAAATAAATAATAAAAATGTAATCGTCTAATAATTTTGCATGATTCAGAAATAATTATAAGGTTATAGTAAAATTTAATGGCGCTATTGTAAAAATATGCCGTTAAATCAAGCATACATTCCATACAAGAAAGAAAAGCTCTCTAAACGTGAATTAAAATAAAATGCTGTAATTATTGACAATTAAATACATACCTAAAAATGGGATTTTTAACTAGGCAATAAACTGCCATTTAAAATTTATGTTTCATAAAGTATTAAATTTTATATAATAAAGGATATCTGAAAATATATATAAATATACACCAGATAACCAGATCTGAAAATATATATAAATATATACCAGATAACCAGATTAGAAAATATAAATATATATCAGATGTGAACATATGATTCAGATTATTATTAAAGAATTTTGGCATCAATATTAGAAAGAAGGAAGATTATTTTAAGCAGTTTACTAGATTATTTTCATCGAGTCTCTTTTTAAAAAACATGATATTTTTAAAATAATCTTTGATAATTTTTCACCATATTTCCCCTGAAAAATTATTAAAAATATTTGTATTTAAAGAGAGCACAAGTTTAAAAAAATCCTTTCACACTTAAAAATATATTTAAATTAAAATTAAATCAAAGTAAAATAGGCTTTTGAAAATTGAAAAGAAAAATTCACATACAAATACAGAATTATAAGAGTGAATTTATCGAATTGAAATGGAAAATATATAACAAACATTCCCAAATCCTAAATCAGTTCATTAGATTTTTCTACAAAGATAAACAATCAAATGAATTAAATGAATTATATTAATAATTCATTTAATTGTATCATTTTAAACTAGTATATAATCGAAATAAAGCACACTTCTGAAAATGAAAATAAAAAGCTCCAATTATTTATTCTGCAAAACTAATATAAAATTCTAGTAAATATTCCACGAATACCTAATCAGATACCCAATTGAATTGCATTCGTAAAAATAATTTCCTTTCAGTGAAGATTACTTAATAATAATTAAATTTTCTGCGCCATTTTCTGCTTTTCATCACTTTTTGTTTTTAAAATTTAATAATCAAATGGATTTCATTTTTCTATAAGAAATAATTCGAAGTTTTCAATATTATATTCGTAACAAAGACCATCTAATACATATCTGAATAGTTATTGTGAAAGTCTGCTTATATAAACATAACCGTTTTTAAATTGAATAGCAAGTTGATTGATATTTTAAAATAATTAGCAATTATTCAAAATGTATTGTGAAGCTTTTGATAGCTCACTGATTATTAAAATTGCAGAAAAATAACTAAACAAAACAATGTTTCATTTCAAATAAATTAAAAATTATTTCAATTAAGTTACTTGTATGGCATTACTTAAAGTAAATAAATTTATTGTATTAGATTAAATTTTAATTTTTTTTAGTTAAAAATTAAAGTTTATATTTTAAATTTAAAATATTTATGAATGCATCCCGCTTGTAATGTTCTGAAATTGCTTATTGAAGTGAAATATTTTCAACAATTTATAGGAAAGCTTTAAGTGAATTATTTTATAGCTTAAGGATTTATTCCTCGAACATAGCTGAGAAATGTAATTTGATAATTTTGAAAGTTTAAACTTAAATTGATAATCTTGTCATACTTTAATGAAATATATTGATTGTGAATTGATAATCACCATAATTAATTTATGTGTTAACGATATTGATAGTAATAATAAAACTGAACTGTAAATTAATTGTCATTGCATTGCAAACATATTTCAAACAAGTATTATTAAGCATTGTAAACATATTTCAAACAGGTATTATCAAGTATTGTAAACATAT